>JBBPNM010000018.1:0-25460 GCA_038090895.1 Boletus bicoloroides
GTATTGTCCATAAGCTAATTCTATTATTAAATCTTTACTGTAGAAACCTGTTAACCATGGAGTAGCTAATAATGATAAAGATCCAACTAACATAGCTGTATAAGTAAATGGTAAGAATTTAATTAAACCTCCCATTTTTCTAATATCTTGTTCATCAGCGAAACTATGAATAACAGCTCCAGCTCCTAAGAATAATAATGCTTTAAAGAAAGCATGGTTAACTACATGCATTAAAGCTACATTATATTGACTTAAACCTACAGCCATTACCATATAACCTAATTGTGATATTGTACTGAAAGCGATTATTCTTTTTAAATCATTTTGTACTAATCCACAAGTAGCTGCAAAGAAAGCTGTACTTGCCCCAATTAAAGTAATAACTAATAAAGCAGTAGGACTAAATTCTAAAATAGCAGAGGATCTAATTAATAAATATAAACCAGCTGTAACTAGTGTAGCAGCATGTAATAAAGCACTAACTGGTGTAGGGGCTTCCATAGAACCAGGTAACCAAGAATGTAAAGGAATTTGAGCAGATTTAGCCATAGCTCCCATTAATATTAATAAACTTATTACAGTAATAGCTGTTTCATTCATAAAAGGTGCTAAACTAAAAATTGTTGAATAATCAACAGATCCAAATAAGGCAAATAATGCAAAGAATCCTATACTTAATCCCATATCACCTACTCTATTCATAGTTAAAGCTAATATAGCAGCTTTATTGGCTTGAATTCTAGTAAAATAATAGTTAATTAATAAATAAGAAACTACTCCAATACCTTCCCAACCTATGAACATAACAAAATAATTAGCACCAGAAACTAATAATAACATGAAAAAAGTGAATAAAGATAAATAAGAGAAGAATCTTTGATTATGAGGATCTTCAGCTAAATAAGAAGTTGTATATATATGAATTAATGTCGATATATATAATACAGGTATAAACATAGATACTGTTAATTGATCAAATAAGAATTCCCATGAAATAGACATAAATTCAGAATCTACCCAATTAAATAAATAAACTGATACAGGGGAACCACATATACCAACTTCATAGAATGCTATTGTAGCTAATAAAGAAGAAATAGATAAACAAGTACATGTAATAATATGAGATCCAGTTATACCTATTTTTCTACCCATAAAACCAGATACAAAAGATGCTAATAAAGGGAAAATTAAAATTGATAAATACATAAAAATTTTAAGATCTAATAGAAATATTTCCTCTTAATCTATAAAAAGCTACTAAAATACTTAAACCTATCACTGATTCAGCTCCAGCTATTGAGATAATATAAATACTGAAAGTTTGACCTATATTATCATCAAATCCAAATGAACTTATTAAAACTAATAAAGTTACAGCAAGAAGCATAATCTCTATAGCAATAATCATTAAGATAATATTTTTTCTATTTAAAATAAATCCTAAAATACCGGTTAAAAATAATAATATTGATAGATTCATAAGTAAAATAAAAGCTTTATTACCCTTAAGGACATTTAATAATTCTAACTATTTATAAATATAATTATACATTTTATAATCTAATTACTTTAATAAATAATTGAAAAAGTAAATTATTAATAAATTTTTTAATATCTAACTTATTTTGTTTACTTTTTAGTAAAATAAGTTTTATTGAGTTTACTTATTTTAAAATTACGAAAGAATGGTGATTAAAATATAATTTTATTTAAAATAAAAATAATCAGTTAATAAACAATATAAATAATATTGCCTATTGTTTAATTTATTTTATTAATAATAAAAAGTTTTTAAATAAAGGTGAAGGTAAAATAAAGATTAAATAAACTAACATTAATAAAAAGTAATTAATATTACTTATGTTATTTACATTATAATTATAATCCTCCCCAGTAATATACAGCAATAAATAAGAATAACCATACTATATCTACAAAATGCCAATATAAAATAGCTGATTCACATCCTTGATGATGAGTATTTGTATTATGGTAATTTATAGTTCTAACTAATTGTACTAAGATAAAGATAGTTCCAACTAATACATGTATACCATGTAAACCTGTTGAACAGAAGAAAGCACTTCCAAATACTGAATCTGAGATTGAGAAAGTTGAATTAGCATATTCTAAATATTGTAAGAAAGTGAAAAGAACTGCAAATAAAACAGTTAATTCTAATCCTCTTAAAGTATCTTTTCTGTTACCATTTATTAACGCGTGGTGACCATAAGTTACAAAAGCTCCTGAAGATACTAATAAGATTGTATTTAATAATGGAATTGCAAAAGGATTTAAGGGTGTTATACCTTGAGGTGGCCATACTCCTCCTATTTCAATAGCAGGAGATAAACTAGCATGGAAGAAAGCCCAGAAAATACTTAAGAAAGCAAAAACTTCACTAACAACAAAAAGTAAGAATCCAATTTCTAAACCTTTTTTAACTTGTTTTGTATGATATCCTCCTAAAGTAGCTTCATTACCTACATCTCTAAACCAGAAAGTCATACCACCTAAAGTTAATATAAATCCTAATTCTAATATAAGATCACCAGAATAGTAACCTTGCATATACATTACAGCTCCAATAGTTAAATTTAATAAAGCAAAACTTAATACTATAGGCCATGGAGAAACTTCTACTAAATGATAAGGGAAAAATTGAAAATTATGTGATTTTATCATAATAAAAAAAATTTTGACCAAAATTATAAATTTAAATAAACAAAATAACACTCTACGAATATAACATACAGAAAATAAATATGAAAAAAAATTAATACAATATAAATTCATTATACTAAAATTGTATTAATAATAATAATATTTAAATAAGAAATTTATAGAATAAAAATTTATTTAAATATATAGAAATTACCTATAAATACTTTATAAAGTATTTATTTAATTAATAGATATAATAATATACCCTAAGATAAAGTTATATATTATTATATTAATATATAGAGAATTATAAATACATATCACTATATTTAATAAAACACATCATATTTATGTTTTTAGTAGATTGCTTAAGAATAATATAAATTATATTATATTATATATTTCTTTTAAATTTATTTTTTTTACATAACTATTTTATATAATTCTTTGTTTTTAATAACATAATGATTTAATAAGGAGGGAGTTTTTTATAAAATTTTAATATATTGAAAATATAAATATAGGATATATAATTGTTTTTATTAAATTATTATTCTGTAGCTATATCTATTAAAGTATTTTCAACTAATCCTATTACAGGTACAATTAAAGCAAACCATGCAAAATAGAAGAATGTTGATACTTGACCAATAAATACAAAAGGTTCATTAGGATGTTGTGATCCAATCCACATTAAGATGAAGAAATTAAATACAAAGAACCAGAAAGCTACTTTCATAGCTGGTCTAAATTGGTTACCTCTTTGTCTTGATACATCTACAATAGGTAATATTAATAAGATTAATAATGATCCAAACATAGCTAATACTCCTAATAATTTATTAGGAATTGATCTTAAAATAGCATAATATGGTAATAAGTACCACTCTGGAACAATACTTGCAGGTGTACTCATAGGATTAGCTTCAATATAATTATCACTATGTCCTAATAGATTTGGATAATAGAAAACTATTACTGATAAAGCTAAGAAGAAGAAGAATATAGTTATAAGATCTTTAAACATATAATAAGGGTGAATTGCATATCTATCTCCATTTGATGAGATACCATTAGGATTATTTGATCCATGTGTGTGAAGAGCAATTAAGTGAGCTAAAGCTAAAGCTGCTAATAAAAATGGTAAGATATAATGCAATGAGAAAAATCTATTTAATGTCGCATTAGATACTGAGAATCCTCCCCAGATTAATTCAACTAAATCTTGACCAAAAACAGGTATAGCACTTAATAAATTAGTAATAACGGTAGCACCCCATAAACTCATTTGACCATAAGGTAATACATAACCTAAGAAGGCGATAGCCATCATTAAGACTAAGATTATTACTCCTATTGACCAAGCTAAGATTCTAGGTGATTTATATGAACCATAATAGATATTTCTACCTATATGACCATAAACAAAAATAAAGAAGAAAGAAGCAACATTAGCATGAGTATATCTAATTAACCAACCATTGTTAACATCTCTCATAATATGTTCTACACTATTAAAAGCAAAATCTACATGTGGTTGATAATGCATAGCTAAGAAACATCCTGTTAAGATTTGAATTACTAAACAAGTAGCTAATAATGAACCAAAATTCCATAAGTATGAGATATTAGAAGGTTGAGGTGAATCTACTACATAAGAATTAAATAATCTAAGTAAAGAGTGACTTTTAAGTAATCTCATAATAAATTATAATTATAATATTAATAATATAATTAAATTTAATAATTATCTAAAATATTAGTAATAATTAAATTAGCAGTTATTATAAATCACTGACTAAAATATAATATTTTTATTATTTGTAATTTTTAGGTTATATAAGATTATAATTTAAAAATATAATTTGTATTCACTGTAACAATAATTCTTCTTATTATTATTAATAGAATGAATTATAGATAATAATTGTTAAATATAAGCCCAAGAAGATTTGAACTTCTACGATTATCTCATCAAGATAACATTCTACCATTAAATTATGGGCTTTATTAAATATTAAAGCAATAATATAAACTTAAGTAATTATATTAATCTGTTATTTTATATTTTTATATACAATATACAGATATTTAATTAACTTCTTTTAATAATTTTATTTATATTTTCTTTATTAAAAGACAAAATTTACCTAATTTAACATATATATTTATATATTATATATAATTGGAGGGATAGTTAATATTAATTTTTTAAATTATATAATATTCTTAAATTATTTATAAGGTTAATATAAATTAATAAAGATCTACTATTAGATAATTTTGTAATAATTATATAATCTTTAATATTTTAAAGAAAAGTAAATATTAGTATAAATAATATTAGTAAGGTGCTATATCAAATGCTACTAATATACTTGGTACTAATATAATAAAGGCAACGGCTATAGGTAATAAGTTAATCCAACATAAAGAAATTAATTGATCGTATCTTAATCTAGGTAAAGTAGCTCTGAATAAAACAAATAAGAAACAGAATATACATGTTTTTAAACCTAAAATAATAGATTGAAGATTTATAAATGAACCATTAACTATTATTTCTGGAAAATTATATCCTCCTAAGAATAATATAGCTGTTATACAACTAAATAAAACAATAGAAGAATATTCTGCTAAGAAGAAAAATACAAAAGGAACTGAAGAATGTTCAGTGAAGAAACCGGCTACTAATTCAGATTCAGCTTCTTGTAAATCAAAGGGTGTTCTACTTGTTTCAGCTAAAATTGATATAAAATAAAATATGAATACAGGTAATAATGGTACTATAAACCAGATTGATTGTTGAACTTCAATAATAGTTGAATAATTAAATGAACCAGCTAATAAAATAATAATTAAAATAGCAGAACTTAAAATTAATTCATATGATATCATAGCAGCAGTTGATCTTAAAGATCCTAAAAAGGCATATTTTGAATTAGCTGACCATCCTGCAAATAAAATTCCATATACACCTAATGAAGATAATGCTAATGTGTAAAAGATTCCTAATGAAAAATCAAATAAAGTTAATCCTTGACCAAATGGTATTATTGCCCAACCTAAAAGACTAAAAATTAAAGTAGAAACAGGAGCTAAATAGAATAAAACTTTATTAGATTGACTTGGGATAACAGTTTCTTTCAAGATTAATTTTAAAGCATCAGCAAAAGGTTGTGCTATTCCATAATAACCTACAACAGTAGGTCCAACTCTTCTTTGGTGTGCAGCTAATTGTTTTCTTTCTATTATTGTCATAAAAGCTACTGATAATAACATAGGTAATATAACAGCTAATACATCAATTAAATTAATTAATATATTAACAATAGTCAATAAATAATTATTTATCATTAAGTTATAAAATAAAATATATTATCATAATCTATCCTTAATTTTCTATAAAAAATATAAATAATAGAATAATTGTAATATAAGTATTTATATTTAATACTACAAACAATATGATCTAAAATCATGATTAAGTTAAGTTAATATATATAAGTTTATTACAAATTTTATTAAATAATAATTAAGTATAATTAATTATCCTAATATTTAAATAATTAATTATATTATTAAATTAGTATTTTTTCACTGTGACAATATTTTTATCTAAATTAGATTTCTCTTTTATTTATTCTCTTTTGGACTCGAACCAAAATTAACACTTTAGAAGAATGATGTTCTAACCATTGAACTAAGAGAATTTTTATGTATTAGAGAGTTAAGAAGGAATTGAACCTTTAATTTTTTAAACTTTGCAGGTTTACTACAGAACCATCTGTAAACTTAACCCTTAATTAAATTTTTAATATTCTTATAGTATTATTTTATTTATTCTTTTTATAAAATAACTTTATTTTAATTAAATTAACTACTTTTATATTAATATTTTTTTTTTTATTAAATAATAAATATATATATTAATTAATATTTAAAGATAAAAGTGTAGAGATAATTATCTCTACATTTTATTAAATTATTAATAACTTAATCTTAGAATAATTTAATATTTTAAGGTGAACAAAATACCTCTGCTATTCTTAGACTATATTTAGTAAAGGTTACTAAAGTTTTTTACGAGATTTTCTTTATAAAAAATCTTTACAGTATATATTGTAAGTAATTGATTTTATAATATTTAATTTTAATTAAATAAACCCTAATTATCTCATTTAACGGTAAATAAGTTATATTTAACAATTAAATAATAATTATTATTTATCTTATACTTTATTATAAAATATTAATTATTATTTATAATAGAGTAGAGATAGTTCATTAAAGAGCCAAATAGAGAAGAAATATATAAATTATATATGCCACAACTTATCCCATTTTATTTTGTAAATCAATTATCTTTTGCTTTATTAGCTATAATTTATTTAATTTTTATAATGTCTAAATCTGTTTTACCTTATTTTACATTACAACAAGTAATAAGAGTATATATCACAAAATTAGCTAATACTAATAAATAGTTAACAATAAAATAACTAAGTAAAGGCAAATTATATAAACTAAACCGATTATAAGAATAACACAATTACCATTAATAAGATCACGTTTATCTTTATATTTATTATTTGTATATATATATATATATTAAATTAGCTAATGTATTTATTAATACTTAATACAAAGGTTCGCTTTTAACATTATTATTATTAATCCATTTAATAAAATTATTATGTATAATCTGGCTAGTAAATAGCCTAAGTAAAAATTAATTTTAACTTAATTATAATTATCTTAAATTATACAGACGTATTTAGACCTAACCTGATAAATTAGATCTCACGTGTGAACAAGAAAAACAAATTAGTATATAACTCTCCTCCTTATAAAACTAGATAAATTTTATGAGTGATAGATCTTATAAATGAAGACTGAAATATAGAAATTTCTATCTTATTAGAAAGGCAATAAATCTAGAATTAAATTTTTTTATTTAAAATATATTACCTTTATATTAATAATATTTTTATATTAAATATTAAAAGAGTAAAGTTAAATTTTTAAAATGGTAGAAGATGAACTGGATTAATCGCTCCCTTTGGGTGGGAGAAGAAGCGTGTTCGAGTCGCGCCTACCATATAAATTATAAATTTAATTAATTAAAATTAGTATAATTTATATTTATATATTTATACTTTATAAGGTGTTATGGCAGAGTGGTTATTGCGGGGTACTGTTAATACCTTATTCAGAGGTTCAATTCCTCTTAACACCTAAATAAATTAACGAAAAAAAACTAATATTTAAACTAAAAGAAGTGAATAAAAAAATTATATATTTATATATAATATAACTTTGCAAACATGTTGAAATTTTGGTAAACAATCTCCTCTTAAGCAGGAGTGGAAGTAATTCCTTAAGAGTTCGAGTCTCTTTGTTTGTAATAAATGTTTCAATGATAGTGTTCATTTAAAATTATATAAAAAAATATTTAATATATATTATATACTTACTATGCGATATAGTGTAAAGGTCTGCACGACAGTCTCATCAACTGTAAGTTTTGGTTCAAACCCAAAATTCGCACATTTTTTTTTTTATTAATAATTTTCCTAGGTCTTTTAGTATAATGGTTAGTACATTATCCCTTCACGATAATAGTACCAGTTCGAATCTGGTAAAGACTACAAAAGTAAATTAATCTCTAATAAAAACAATATTCTCAAGAGTACAAGATTTAAGATATAAACCACAAAATTATATAATAAAATTTATACTTTCATATTTGATCGAGATTAGAGGAATAGTAATCATTTGGAAAGATATGGCAATTGCTAATTGTTCTGGGGCAACTCTTGGGTGTTCGAATCGCCTCTATTCCGATTTATTAAAATAAAAAATGACATTATAAATATTTAGAATTCATAAATAATAATATTTATAGGTAAATATTATTTAATATTTTTATATATATAATTTAGTATTTTATATATATTCTATTTTTAGAAAAATAAAGGGCTTAATTAGTTTGTTTTTATTGTTAAAAACTAAAAAGAGGTAAATTAATTTAAATTTGAATTGGCTCTTTTCTACCAATGCTAAAGAAATTGGAACACTTTACTTAATTTTTTCAATATTTGCAGGTATGATAGGAACTGCATTTTCTGTTCTTATTAGAATGGAATTAATGTCTCCAGGAGTACAAATATTATCAGGAGATCATCAATTATTTAATGTAATTATTAGTGCTCATGCTTTCATAATGATTTTCTTCATGGTTATGCCTGGTCTTGTAGGTGGATTTGGTAATTATTTATTACCTGTTCAATGTGGGGCTCCTGATATGGCTTTCCCTAGATTAAATAATATTAGTTTCTGGTTATTACCTCCTTCATTAATTTTATTATTATTAAGTTCTTTAGTAGAACAAGGAGCAGGAACAGGATGGACAGTATACCCTCCTTTATCTTCTATTCAAGCACATTCAGGTGGTAGTGTAGATTTAGCTATCTTTAGTTTACACTTAGCTGGGGTATCATCATTATTAGGTGCAATAAATTTCATAACAACAGTATTAAATATGAGAACTAATGGTATGAGCTTACATAAATTACCATTATTTGTATGGGCTATTTTTGTAACTGCTATCTTATTATTATTATCATTACCAGTATTAGCTGGTGCTATTACTATGTTATTAACTGATAGAAATTTTAATACAAGTTTCTATGATCCAGCTGGAGGTGGTGATCCTGTTTTATATCAACATCTTTTCTGGTTCTTTGGTCATCCTGAAGTTTATATCTTAATTATTCCTGGTTTTGGTATTGTTAGTCATATCGTTTCTACTTTCTCAGGTAAACCAATCTTCGGTTACTTAGGTATGGTTTACGCTATGTTCTCTATTGGTATTTTAGGATTCTTAGTATGGTCTCATCATATGTTTAGTGTAGGATTAGATGTTGATACTAGAGCTTACTTTACTGCTGCTACTATGGTTATTGCCGTTCCTACAGGTATTAAAATCTTCTCTTGGTTAGCTACTTTATACGGTGGGAGTTTAAGATTTACTACACCTTTAATCTTTACTTTAGGATTCTTAGCTTTATTCACAATAGGAGGATTAACAGGAGTAATATTATCAAATGCTAGTTTAGATATTGCATTACATGATACTTATTACGTAGTTGCTCACTTCCATTATGTATTATCAATGGGTGCTGTATTTGCTTTATTTGCAGGTTTTTATTATTGGGCTCCTAAAATAATAGGTAGAACATATAACGAATTCTTAGGTAAAGTTCACTTCTGGACATTATTTGTTGGAGTTAATTTAACTTTCTTCCCTCAACATTTCTTAGGTCTTGCTGGAATGCCTAGAAGAATACCTGATTATCCTGATGCATTTGCTGGATGGAATGCTATATCTAGTTTTGGTTCTTTAATTTCTGTAGTTGCTACTGTATTATTTGGTTATATTATATATGATATTTTCGCTAATGGAAAAGAAGTAAATAATAACCCTTGGGCTATCCCTGCTTACTTCACATCATTATCACAATACGATACTGAAGCTGAATCAGCTAATACATTAGAATGGTCATTAGCTAGTCCAATCCCATTCCATGCATTTAATATGTTACCTGTACAATCTTAATAAATTTAATAAGTATATTATTATATAGATATTAAAATTTATATATAGAGATATTTATCAATTTTGTAAAATTTTACATAAACAAAAAAAGATAATACTTTTTAGTATTATTTAATAGACAATAAAGTATAGTACTAAATGTAACATTATTAATTACAATTAGATATTCTAATTTAATCCCCTCCTTAAATAAAATTAATAACATTATTATAAAATTTGTGACAATATTAAAGTATCATCTTTAATACTATTAAAAAATAATTAGAATTTTGTTGACCAAAAATGGTATAAATAATATAAAAATTTAAGAAAAATATATCGTATAAATAGAATAAATTAGTTAACTTTATTGTTAATATAAAGATTATTTTTATATAATCTTATTGTAATAGAAGTTATTATCTAACTGTTTAGTTATTATAAATAATAATTATCTTATTTCTAAGAGGAATTATAAAAGTATAAGTATCTTAATTAAAAATTATTTTTGAAATAGATTAAGTATTAGTTAAACTAAGCACACAATTAATAAAAATTAAATATAAAAAATAATGATCTTAAATAACTTAAATAATTTATTTATAAATTCTCCATTAGAACAATTTGAAGTTGTTAGTTTAGTTAGCTATAATTCTCCTTTATTCTTTAATACGTCTTTTTCTATTACAAATTCAGCTTTATTTTCAGTATTAGTGTTATCTCTTATTTTATTTATACATCAAAATAGTGGTAAAGATAAAACTAATTTAAACTTTAATAAAAAAATGAAATTAATACCAAATAAAGAAAGTATCTTATTAGAAAGTTTATTTGCAAGTATTAATACTATAGTAAGAGATCAAATAGGTAGAGAAGTATATTTACCTTTTATCTATTCTTTATTCTTATTTATTTTATGTTCTAATTTAGTAGGTAATATCCCTTATACATTTACAATTACAACCTCAATAATAGTTTCAATAGGATTATCATTTACTATCTTAATAGGTGTAACTATTTTAGGTTTATCTATTCATAAAATTCACTTTTTCTCATTCTTTATTCCTTCTGGGACTCCTTTAGCTTTAGTTCCTTTATTAGTTTTAATTGAATTAATTAGTTATTTAGCTAGAGCTTTCTCATTAGGTATAAGATTATTTGCTAATATGGTAGCTGGTCATACATTATTAAAAATCTTATCAACATTCTTATTTAAAATGTTCTCAGGTGGGTTAATAATATTTGTATTAACTTTATTACCATTTGCTTTATTCTTAGCTATTACAGGATTAGAATTAGCAGTATCATTTATCCAAGCTTATGTATTCGTTCTTCTAGTATGTTCTTATATTAAAGATGCTATCGAATTACATTAATCTTAAATTTTATTTATTTATCCCCTCCGAATATTTCTATTGATAAAAAATTTTTATAATAAATGAAATCTATTAATTAATAATTTAAAAGAGAGTTTAGAAATCTAAAACTGGGATTTAAACTTAATTGTGTATTATTAATTACTTAACATTTTAAGTAAAAACACATGATAAATTTAGGAAAGTTCAAGGTATAAATTAAAATTAATAATTTTATTAATTATTATTAATTTTAATATAAATAAAGTTTTAGTGCAAAATACAAAGTAATTTGGTGGAATTCTTAGAGAAAATATTAAATTAAATTAAATATAAAATCTAACACTAAAGTTTGTTTAATTTATTAAAACGCATAATTTAATTTTGAAAATAGAAAACCCTTTATTTAACCTGGCATAAACATTAATATATCTTAATATATATTAATATATAATATATAAGATCAATCAGAAAAATTTATATTAACAAAAACTGTCTTATAGATATTTATTCTAACTCATTAATACTAAATTATTATTAATTTTATTCTCTTTATATTTCACTTTTTAACTGAAATAGTTTAACGGTAGAACATACCCTTCATGATGGTAAAACAAAGGTTCAATTCCTTTTTTCGGTAAAGAATAAATTTTATTAAATAATATATTTTAATATAACATATATATATCGATATATATATATATCTTTTTACTTTTAAGTAATTATTTTTAAAAAAATAAAAAGGAATCAAAAATGATTTAGTAATTTATAAGGGTAGAATCGGAGACTCGAACTCTGAACATCGTCGCCACAAGACGTCATTTTAACCAATTAAACTAATTCTACCTCTTTTATGTTTTTTTTATTAATTATTATATAATTTTTTTATTTTTAATCTTTTTTCAATTAAAAATATAAAAGTATCGATGACAATATTGTACAACATCAAATAATTATTTTTAATAATTAATGAGTATTTTAAAGGGGTTATTAAGGATTACTAGCAAATTTATATAAAAGGAGGCTCCATAGCCAAAAGTCGACATATTGCTTATAATCAGTATTATTATAGTAATATAATTTTATTAGAAATAAGAAAATTACGTGATGAGACAATCCTAAGGGAAACCTTTTTATTATTACTTCCTGAAGTAAAACATTTCAATAAGGAAAGGAAAGGAAATCAACCGAGACTCCGAAAGTAATGGTGAGTGAAATCGGATTAGCCAAAATCTAACCAATAATAAAAACAAATTATCACTATAACATTAAAGTAAACTTAATAAATGATTTTAACTTATAGCTTGTATAATTAAAATTAAAATTAAGTTATAAATATATGAATTAGTCAAATGAATTTAATTAAATTTAAATTTAATGAAGGAATATAGCTAATAGTATATTTAACATAATTTAAATTATTATAATTAATAATGAAATATTTATTATTTGTAAGAAATAAATGCTTGATGAATATAGATAGATATGATTAATTCTATTATATAGAGATTATGTTTCTATATAATAAAATTTTTACATAGTAATTACGATTACAACTAAGAAGGTGAATTTATAATGAGACCTGTATTTTATATGTTAGATTTTTATTATTTAAGTACGATGAGAGAAAACTTGTCGGAATATAGGGGAACCATCCTCTAAGGCTAAGTATTTATAAATTTAGCGATAGTGAAAAGTACCGTGAGGGAAAAGTTGAAAAGAGTGTAGAATAATATTACTTGTAAAAATAGAAATAAAGATACAAATAATATTAGTTCTTATCGAACATTGTTCGAACGAATGTAAATAACACGCAGTGAAATAGATCATGAATTAGTAACTCTATAAGCAGTCAAAGTCACAAAATGAAAATTTGGAACGTGACAATGGCGTACCTTTTGCATAATGGGTCAGCAAGTTAATAGAAGTAGCAAGGTTTAAAGCCTAAGCGAAAGCGACTATATTAAATATTTATTATAAATTATAAAATATGGGATAAGTTACTGCTATTAGACCCGAAGCCAGGTGATCTTTCCAAGAACAGATTAATAAAGGATCGAACGGGTGAATGTTGCATTATTCTCCGAAGATTTTTGGAAAGCGGTGAAATGCCAATCTGACCTGGTGATAGCTGGTTTTCTACGAAACATATTTTAGTATGACATCTACACAATATTTATGGAGGTACAGCACGGTAATTCCATACGAATATTAATTAATTTTAATAGGAGTTTAATTTGCGGGGACTTAAAAATCTTACCAATGGAAATAAATCTCGGAATTACATAAATAGATGGTAGATATTCAGACTATTCATGATAAGTTGGATAGTCAAGACGGAAACAGCCGTGAACACTGATTAAGGTCCCGAATGATTATTAAGTGAAATAAAGGAAGTGACAAATTGAATGCAGTTGAAAAGTGAGCCTGGTAGTCGCTACTTATAATGAACGTGTATCAACGTATCAGCCCTTAGATTGTTGCTCCGAAGATTTAACGGGTCTAAAATAATCAACCGATATCGTGTTAATTTTAAAGATAGAAGTTTATAGTTCTATATTTAAAATCTAGGTAGTAGAACATTCAGATAATTCAAAGAAACTATTCCTCTAGGAAAGGAATACAAACCTAAAATTGACAGTGTTACATTGTTTATTAAATAGGAATCTGAAGAGAGAATGCTGACATGAGTAACGTAAAAAGAAAGTTTAAACTTTCTCGCCGAATACGAAAGGGTTATTAGCTAAAGATTAAATCTACTAATGTTAATGCGGTCTCTAAGGTACAAAACCAACGTTTTGACTGATGAGTATAGCTTTGAAAGTCCACATGGAGAATAAGATTTTACACTTAGAATTTCTTTATAAGTAATTATAAAGATAGAAGATTAACTTTAATAAATTTTAAGACAATTTATTAAAGTTAATATTGAATTGTTCATGTATTATATTAAGTGAATATTTAAGATAATTATAATATTTATTCTTTAAATATTATAGTAAATTTTTATATTAATTGGGCCAGGAAAAAGATGTTTTTGAATAACTTCGATCCTATATTCTAATTTAGTCTTATAATTTTATAAATTTTAGAGTGAATATTCTAAGATCCATATATCAAAAAAAAATATAAATGATATTTAAATAAGATCAAACTAGTCATTTGATTATTATTAAATATTTAATATTATATTTGTATAAGCAAAAAATCCTAAATTAGTAGAAGTTAAATTATTTTATATAATTTAGTGAGAGCTGATTAATAAGTAATTTAATGATTTAGGCTAGTTTTATTTAAGTATAGTTTCTAAGCACAACCGTACCCTAAGCCGACACAGGTTCGTAGGTAGAGAATACTAAGGCGTAGAGCTAAAAGTTGTTAAGGAACTCGGCAAATTATCCTCATAAGTTCGACAAGAAGAGGAACCATGAATTTTAGTAAGTTAATAACTCCTATTAATTTATTTATATGGTGGCACAAAATCGGAAGCCCCGACTGTTTACTAAAAACACAACTATCTGCAATTATGAAAATAATAGTATAGGTAGTGAGATTTGCCCAATGCCACATTAATAAGTAATAATAATGGGTAACTGTTTCTTTACAAAAAATTGGTTAATAGCGGTCTTAACTATGAGGATCCTAAGGTAGCAAAATAAATTGGCCATTAAATGTGGTCCAGTATCAATAATTTAACGATGGCTTCACTGTCTCTACAACTTGCTCAGTGAAATTGAATTACCCGTGCAGATGCGGGTTACCTCAAAGAGGACGGGAAGACCCCATGCAGCTTTACTGTAGCTAGTTATCATATAAAAAGTTCTATAACCTCGGTTATACAGATAATAGGGAGTCGATTAGACATCTATGGAAAACCTTAGGTCTGAGGTGGAACTGGTATTTATCTTCTCATTTATAAAATTTAAGAGGAAATAGCTGACTAGTTGGCAGTTTGACTGGGGCGGTCGTCTTTAATAGAGTAGCAAAGTACATCCAAATAGATTAAAATTTAGATAATATTTACTATTTAATAAAATAATAAATATTCTGACAAATAACATTATATTGTTAATTATTATTTAATAATAATTACTTTAAAATCAATTATTATATTTCATTAATAAGGTATGCTAGACATTAAATGGAGGTTAATGAACCATGAAAGGTTCTGTAGGGTGCAATGACGGTAAGCATGCTTAACTGAAAGACTTAATAGTCGAACAGATACGTAAGTAGGGCATAGTGACCCTTTGCTATATTATGGAATAGACAGGGATCAATTGATAAAAGTTACGCTGGGGATAACAGCCTAATAGCCAGCGAGAGTACACATTGTCCTGGCTGTTTGGGACCTCGATGTCGACTTAATTTATCCTCCAGGGGCAAAACCTTGGAAGGGTTCGGCTGTTCGCCGATTAAAAAATTACATGAGTTGGGTTTAATACGACGTGAGTCAGTATGGTCCCTATCCTTTTGAGGGACAAATAGTAAAAAGGGGAAGACCTTCTAGTACGAAAGGACCAATAGGCTGTGTTTCTCTAGTGTACCAATTGTAATATTAAATAATTTGTAAAATAAGTTATTAATTAACTTAATCAAATAATAAAACTTTGCATAGTTGGGTAGCCACAAACATATTAGATAATTACTGAAAGTATATCAAGTTCGAATCTATCCCCTAGATACTATCAATGGATTTCTCTTTGTAAACTATCACGAGTGGTTATTATTACTTTCCTAATTTTAATCATTTCTTGTAATCGGTATATAATATATATACAACAATTTTATACTATAGTTATTCTATATTGATAGTAAGTATTTAAATATACATATGTATATTACGTATATTTAACAATATGAGTTACAAGTATTGTAATAATACACAAAGAGGTTAAAAATCCATAAATAAAGAAATAGATCATTTCTTAGATAGGATGCAAATGAATTGATTGTAAAATCGTAAGTTTAGCATTACTAATTTTTAAAATAGACTTGATGTTTTAGGTTGTCAAAATTAAATTAAAAAATAATAATATTTGTAATAAGCAAATAAGTAAATAATTATTTTATTACTTATTTTGTTTTTTTATAAATATAAACTATTTTAGAATAGTTGTTATTTATTAATATAATAAATTAGGATAATTCTTCTTAATATTTTATATTAAAAGGAACAAATCATTTATTCTTCGATTTTATTAAAAAGAATTTTATTTGTAAATACATACAATAAAATTTTTAATTTTAATAAGAGAATTGATTAAGATAAATCTTAGTAATACCTAATTTTTATTTATTTTATATAAATATTATATATTATAATAATAGGGTAATAAACTCAGTGTTTTAATATTATAATTAACACATAATATAATAATACTGTAAAATTAAACTAAGACTGATTAATTTTAAAAATTTTTTAAATACAAACAATGTTACAAAATATATCAATTTTTAATACTTTATATAATGATGCTCCTCAACCTTGGCAAATTGGATTCCAAGATTCTGCTTCACCAGCCTTTACAGGTATTATTGATTTACATAATTCTATTTTCTTTTATTTAATTGTTATTTGTGTAGGAGTTTTCTGGGCTTTAGGTTCTATTGTTTACTTCTATAGTTATAATAATTCTCCTATTGTTCATAAATATCTTAACCATGGTACTTTAATAGAATTAATCTGGACTATTACACCTGCTTTAATTTTAACAGTTATAGCCTTTCCTAGTTTCAGATTATTATATTTATTAGATGAAGTAACTTCACCAACTATAACAATTAAAGTAGTAGGTCATCAATGGTATTGGTCATACGAATATAGCGATTATGTAACAGAAAGTGGACAATCTATTGAATTTGATTCTTATATGATCCCTGAATCAGATTTAGAATTAGGTCAATTTAGATTATTAGATGTAGATAATAAAATGATTATCCCTGTAGATTGTCACATTAGATTAATTGTTACAGGTGCAGATGTAATCCATAGTTTTGCTGTACCATCATTAGGACTAAAAATTGATGCTACTCCAGGTAGATTAAATCAATGTTCTATCTTAGCTGAAAGAACAGGAACTTTCTATGGTCAATGTTCAGAAATTTGTGGAACATGGCATGGATTTATGCCTATAGCTGTAGAAGCAGTTTCAGTACAAGATTACTTAGCTTGGGTAGATTCAATGTAATAATGATAATTAATTAATTTATTAATTTATTTTTAATATTATTAGAATAATAATAATTTGCTCCCCTCCTATTATTAATTAATAAGCTAATAAATTAATTATTATTCAAGTTAACTATATAATAATCTTTTATAATGTATCATATTCTTAACATATGTTATACTTTTTCTAAATATTAATAAATTATATAATAATATACATTTTTAATTTTATAGATTATTATTATTTTAAAAGAGATTTATAATTTATATATTTTCATTTGTATTTTTTTGTTTTAATTAAAGAATTTAGGGGAAATCTGATAATTGGTAATCAACTGTACTTGCACTACTGTAATGATAGTTCGAGTCTATCTTTCTCCATAATATAAAAAAATATAAAATATTTAGAAGCTTCGGTTGCTTAAGGGTTAAAGCGTTCGACTGAAGATCGAAAGACAGTGGTTCAACTCCATTCCGAGGCATTTATTATTTAATTAAGTTTAATATTTATATATAAGCCTGAATAGTTTAATTGGTAAAATTGCTTACTTGTAATAAGTCGTTGGCGGTTCAAGTCCACCTTTAGGCATATTAATAAAATAAATAAAATTAAATAAAAGAGTATATAAAGAAAATATGAATTTTAATTATTAAATATATAAATGTTTTGTTTATGAGTTATAGTATAATTGGCAAAACGTCTTCCTTTGGCGAAGAATTTCCTCGTTCGAATCGGGGTAACTCAAGATAGAGTTATGCTCTGATATTAAATTATCTTTCTAGTTAATAAGTTTTATAAAAAATTAATAATTCTCATTCAATCAATTAAATAAGCTTATTATAGTTAAAATTTGTTTTAATATCTTATTATATATCTCTTCCTTAAGTTGAAAGTATATAAGTTGGAAGTATAACTCAAAAGGTAGAGTGTTTCACTTTTAATGAAACGGTTGAGAGTTCGAATCTCTCTACTTCCTTTATAATAATTATTATTTGTATAAATATAATAAATATATTAGAAGTATATTTATTAAAAAATTTAAGAGCATAGTATAATTGGTAATATAGTGATCTCCAAAATCGTTGTTAGGTGTTCGAGTCGCCTTGCTCTTGAATATTAAATCTAATATAATTAAAAAGGGTCCTTAGCTTAAATAGGTAGAGTCTCTAATTGTCGCTTAGTAGGGTACCAGTTCGAATCTGGTAGGACTCGTAAAAATAAAATTAATTTTAGCTATCTTTAAAAGATAATTAATATTTATAATAATAATTATAATACTAATTAAAAGAGTAATATTATTTAAATTATAATATACGTCAGACACTATCTTTAAATTATATCTTTTATAATACTTATGTTAGCTGCAGCAAAATTCATCGGTGCAGGATTAGCTTGCTCAGGTTTAATTGGTGCCGGATTAGGTATCGGACAAATCTTTGCTTCATTAATCTCTTCTACTGCTAGAAATCCTCAATTAAGAGGACAATTATTCGGTTACGCAATTTTAGGATTCGCCTTAGCCGAAGCTACAGGATTATTCTCATTAATGATTGCTTTCTTATTATTATACTCATAATTTTTATTAAAAAATTAATTAAATTAATTTTTTAATTTTATTTTTATCTCCCCTCCATATAATATAAGTTTTTAATCAATTAAAAATTAAAAGAGTGATATAAATTAAATCTAACGATTTAGTTAAATTAGTACACCCTCAGTAGTATAGAAGGCTATAATAAGTAAATCACGAGTATAGTTAAGTTGGTATAACCTCTACCTTCCAAGTAGATCTCATCAGTTCGAGTCTGATTACTCGTATTATACAAATACGCACCTTTTTTAAAACAAGAAAAAGGTTATTTTCGAATTCCTAACATTTGGTTCGAATCTCTTACTAGTATTAAACCTAATAATAGATAAAAATAAAACCCACTCAAACATAACACTATTGTAAGATATTATAAGATATCTTTAGCTAAATGGTAAAGCATTTGTCTTCGAAACAAAAGTTTATTGGTTCAATTCCAATAAGATGTTAAGAGAATATCAATTTTTCTAAATTTTAGATTTCCAATTTTAAAAAACCTAGAAATCAGAGAGTATAAAATAAAAATACCAGACTCAGAAAGTATTATTTTATACTATTGCAATTTTTAAGTTAAAAATCTTAATCGATTCTTATCGGAATTTAACTGATATTTCCTGACTGACTATCTAGGCATTTTGAAGGGGAGTTTTTAAATTAAAATTAACAAAATAAAATTATATTTATATATGCTAATAATATTAAAACTAAAAATATTATTGTAAAATCTTTAATTAAATAATATTTTTATACTTTCTTCTTATTTCTATAAACTTAGATATTCTAGGATCTTTTTCTTCAATTTAAAATTTTTTACAAAGTATTCACTAAGGAATACAGAAAAAAATGAATTTAAAGAAAAGAATAAAAAATTACTGCTGAAATTTTTATAAATGTAACATTTTTTACAATACTTAAATTTTCTATATAAGATTGCATTACTATAAATATAACAATATCTAATAAAATTATTATTAGAGTTAATATATTCATCAACTTTTTTTACTATATTATATAAGTCATTATCAATTAAATATTCAATGAAAACATTCTTAAAACTTTTACAATATATTTATATATTTCTTGCTTTTTAAAAAAAATAAATTAGGAGCACAACATTCATATAATTTATTTTTTAAATACTTAATGAAATATAATTATATTTTATTTTAGATAAACCTGTAAAATATCTTTTATATTATACGATTTTATTAAATTAGCTGGTATTATTATTTCTATACTTTCCTTAATTAATTTACCCAGATATATGTTAAATCATATTAATCTAGAAGGGTAATGGGAACATTACCCTGAGGCTAATCATTATTTATTATTTTTGGACTCCAGCTTAGTGTTAAATACAAGTAAAGAGATTCGAACTCTTAAGTGCTATAAGCATAAATGCCTAAAATTTACCCGGTTACCTGAGATTACGGCATACTTGTTTAGATAATATGTATATATTAATATTCTTTTTCTGGAATAATTATTAGATATTAATTAATGAATAATTACTACTGTAAATACCCTTCTTAATATTTATTTGTTAATATAGGGAGTAGAGTAATCGAAACTCTGTCTGTAAAGTGTAAATTTACTGCTAAACCACTCAGCTAACCCCCTAAAATTTGTAATATTAAATTTCTTTTATTTAAAATAAACTGTAATAAAATATTTATTTTATATAGTTATTCAGTTATATATAATATAATTTATATATTTAGTATATTTAAAGATAAAAAGATAAATTGGAGGGGGTTATATACTCTTCGTTTTATTTTTCAGCAGCACCTTCCAGTACGGCTACCTTGCTATGACTTTTGAGATGTTACTCAATTTAATTCGTTGGGTTCAGTTTTTTCTTAACAATCACGTTTATAAATTTAGATTAGACCAGATTATATATTATTATATATGTTACTATTGATAATAATATATTCAAATAGTCAATAAGCAGATACTATTTATCTAATTAAAGAAAATCTAATCTTAAACTAATACTCCAATTAATAAAAATTTATAAAAATAATTAAAAATTGAAATTTGTACTAATTAATTAAGTATTTAAGTACTTAGAATTATTATTTGAATACTTATATAAAGGTTAATTTATACTTTCTAACAAATAGATCGTAAATAAGAAAATAAGAACAATACACATCTTCCTTAAAATCAAGTTCCTTCCCAGCGACAGACGGTTAGTTCATCCTGAATGCTTAATTCACCGTTGCGTAATGATCAACGATTACTCGAAATTCCTTTTTCATGTCACCGAGTTTCAGATGACAATTCAACTAATTTAATAGTTAACTTTCTTTAATGATTAGCTCCTCCTTACTCCTTGAATTTTAGTTCAGAAATTGATATTTCTAAATTAGAATTATTTAGGGACAGAATTGCATCACTTTGTAAAAGTTTTTGTGGCACGTCTATAGCCCAGTTCATGAGGGCCATAATGACTTGTCTTAGCCCCAACTAGCATCTTATCAACACTATTATGTATTATGTATAAATTAATACTAGGGATTTCGTCCGTTTACGGATTTAACCAAACTTCTCACGACACGGACTGACGACAGCCATGCAACACCTGTATTCTTACAATAATTTACTTATTTAAAAAAGAGATGGAAAATTGCTTTTCAATTACTTATTCAATTAAATAAACATTAATAAGAATATACAAGAACTGGTAAGATTTTACGCGGATTATCGTATTAAATAACATGCTTCACTTCGTTTGCTTCAAGACCGACTAATTTTTTTGTTTTCAACTTTGCAGTCTTACTAACAAGGCGGAATGGTCATCGTGTTAACCTCGTCACTAATTTCTATATAATAAAATTTAATATAATTATATATTATTTTGTTATTATATTTTTATTTTTAATAACTACCATTCATCGTTGACTGAGAGAGATAATTAGGTCTCTAATCTAAGTTTCTTATTCTCCCCTTCGTTTCTGAGCGTCAATCTTAAGTAGATAAATAGCTTTAACCTTTAGTACTCCACATTATTATAAGTTGTCAGTCCCAATTAATTATGTTGTTTAGCTTACCCTCTTTTAGATTCTAGCTTTAATTAGAATATAATTTATATAGCTATAATAATTTATTATTTTATAATATTTTTAATTATATTTTTTAAAGCCGCCTACACACCCTTTACGCCTGATTATGACGATTAACGTTTGCGTCTAAGGTCTTACCGAGTCTTCTGGCACCAAATTTAGACGACACTAATAGTAAGATAATATCATTATTTTCTCTTACCTTATCTTAAATTAAATTTAAGATTTCAGTTAGCTAGTTCACTCTTGCGAGCATTGACTAATATTCTTGACTGCAGGTAATTTTATATTACTTGGGGTATTTCACTCCCAATGTGGCCATATGTTCTGTCAAACTTGGCTTTTGATCGTAGACTTGGTAGGCCGTTACCACTACCAACTATCATAATCAAAGTAAATAGAATCCTAAAGCAGAAAAATTCCTTTTTAAAGTAAAAATAGCTAATTTTACCTTAATCATTTATTCCTAACACATTATTTAAAATTATTAATATGCTTAATTAGTCTAATAATAAATAATTATAAAAATAATAATATTAGTAATAACTATATTAATTTTATTCATTAAATTTATTTTTAATGTTAGATTAATATAATACGAAAATACTCATAAATTTTGTAAGACTATTTTTTATTTTCTTTTCTGATTAATTATCTCCTATTTATGAAGACTTATAGGGTATCTTATTTACTATACTCACCTCTACACCTTATTTCTTAGAATAAACCAAAATTTACTATCAGAAATAACGATTTGCATGTCTTAAAACTACTGAATAACGTTCAATCGGAACCAAAATTAAATTCTTACTAAAAATTGAACAATTAAATATTAATTGTCTTATTATATATGTTTTCACAATATTTTATATCTCTTTTAAAATTTAATATGAATAATTAAATTTTTTTATTATTTAATTAAATTAATTACATAATTTATATTTTATTAAACATAACTCGGGCACTGTCGGATTTGAACCGACGACTCTTTTGGAGTTCTCGTTTTCAAGACGAGTGCCATAAACCAGACTCGACCAAGTACCCCTTTTTAGTTTATTATTTAATTATTCTAAGACCGAAGGGAATTGAACCCTTATAATATCCATTATGAGCGAACTGCATTAACCAATTATGCTACAGTCTTATAAATTAGTATGTTATTATATATTATAAGAGATATTAATAATCTTTATTTTTATATATCTTTTTATAATATTAATCTAATCTCAATAATTGAAGAGTTTAGGAATCGAACCTAATGTGGTCTAAGACCAATTCTTTTACAGAGAACCACCATTACCAATCGGATCACCTCTCCTTCAAATTAATTTAAATATAAACTTCTTTTAATTTAGGTTTATAATATTAGAATTTTTATAATATTAATAAAATTAATTAGAATACTTATTCATTTTATATAAGTTATTAAAAAGGAGGGGAGGGTAAACTATAATAGTAGATTTTTTAAAAAACGATAATAAAATTAATCAAATTATTCATGAGTATTAGTTAAAGATATAGCTCCAGATCCTATTTCTAAGATGAATCCTATAGTTAATACAAAGAAGAAGATTAAACCTATTACAAATCCATAAGTACTTACTTGATATAAAGTAACAGCTAAAGGGAATAATAATAAAATTTCTAAATCAAAAACTAAAAATAACATAGCCACAATATAGAAATGAATTTGGAAAGTAGATCTAGTTTGTCCTTCAATAGCTAAGAAACCACATTCATATGCAGATGCTTTAGCTTCATAAGCGTTTTTAGGAGCTAAAAAAAGGTTTAAAGCTAAAAAAACACAAGCTAAAAACGGAACAAGTATAAATAATGTCATTATATTACTATTCATGAGATATTTTAATTATCAAATAATAATATTGATAGTAACTGTACACTATTTAAAATTATTGTAGGTTTAATTAAGAATAATAATATCCCTAATGTTAAACTAGATATTAAGAAACTATGAAAATTATTTAATACTAATTCATTACTTTCTGTAGTATTTGTGTTAGTATTTGTTTCTTCTGTATGTAATACTCTTATTATTTTTATGTAATACGATGCACTTATTACACTAGTTAATATAGCTACAATAGCCATTAAATAATATTGACTGTCAATAGCAGAATATAATACATAATATTTAGAGAAGAAACCAATTAAAGGAGGAACACCTGCCATTGAGAATAAACAAATAGTTAAACTTAAACTTAAAATAGGATTATGGAAGAATTGACCTTTTAATTGAGATATAAAATTAATATCAGAATTAATTAAGTTATTATTAATTAAATTATTTTTATTAATAACATATCCAAATGCTAATAAGATTAAGAATACGTTTAAATTTGTTAAACTATATTGAATTATATAGAAATATAAAGCTTCTATTGAACTTGCTGAATTTATTGCTAAAGCAATTAAAATAAATCCAATGTGAGAAATAGTACTATAAGCTAATAATCTTTTTATTCTAATTTGTGATAATCCTACAACTGTACCTATTATTAAAGATAATAAAGCACTTAATAATAATAAATGTTTAATTTCTACTATTTTAAATTTAGCTAAATTTAAGAAAAATGCAGGTAAGAAATTAATATTATCTAATACTAATAAAGAAGTTGATAAATTTAATCCATTTATTATTTCGAATAGTAAGAATATTATTGAGATTTTTGGCATTATAGTCAACCAAATAGTTACTATAGTGGGACTATTATCATAAACATCAGGAGCCCAATTATGTAATGGTGCTGCTGCTATTTTAAATAATAAACCTAATAAAATAAATATTATTCCTAATGTTATACCTAATGAAACAGGATCATGGATTGTAAAGACATGTAAAACAGAACTTAAACTATATAAAGATTCAAAATTAGTAATACCTGAATATGAGTAAATTAAAGCTATTCCTAATAGTATCACACAAGATGATAATCCACCTAATAAGAAATATTTTAATCCTGCTGCAGTAGCTGATTCAGAATCTCTATA
>JBBPNM010000019.1:0-24918 GCA_038090895.1 Boletus bicoloroides
CGTGTCGAATTCGTTTGCGCCATCAGGTACTGGAGACCCAAATGCGCCACGGATCAGTCGGACGATGCAGTATGCAGATCCATACGCAGCTGTGCGGGCATCCTTGGCCGCGAGCGGACACACTGCACCACCGAGTTATGAACCATATTCGGGATACAGATAAGAATTGTCTCTCTTAGAATGTTGTTGGACAAATTTCCTTGTACGCATCGATCTTAACGTTGCTTGCTTTACACTTCACATTTACCTTGTTATTGACGATATGTCACGCGCGGACCTGGCACATCCCTAGTTAATTATTATCTATTGCGCCGATGTATTTTAGAGACGTGGGACGTTGAATATTGATGTTGACTATTGGGACCGAGCCGGTCTCACGTTGAGCACTTGTCCGGACTGGTGTTTGTCTCGAGCGAAATTTCAAGACAGACATGGCTCGTCGACGCATACCTGACATCCCAAAGTCCAAACCTTCCAGTGGACTCCTCTCAAATGTACTCAGCTTCGTCTCTAGAGAGTTCGAGTCCTTCGTTCTGAATGCCACGTCGGCGGGTCCAGTCAGTCGCATCCTATCTGAATTTCTTCAATGCTGATCATGGTATTCTCAGGCAAACCAACCTGTATTGACTGGACACGTCAAGAGCTCGGGGAGGAGGCGTCGTCGAGACTCGGAAGGAAATATGAGTGAGGGTGAGGCAAGGTACATGGCGAGGGCTCAACACCACCAAGAGCGCGGCGAGAGACGCTCCAAACGCGAGCTGTCTCGTCCAAAACCACGCTCCAAATCAACAGATCCTATCGGAAAACACTGTTACTATATCGATCTCGACAGTGACCAAGGTAGGGCTGTATCGTTTGCTATTTAAGCGTTGTTGAGCTGGTGGCTGTAGCACTCTCAGCTAGCGATCGCGAGCGCTCAAAATCTCCTACGCCTCGACCACCGACCGCATTTCTGGTGCCTCAGCCGCCAAAGTTAAAAAAACAACCGTCGCTCACCATGCCTGGCTCTCTCTTCCCGCGGTCTCCTTCTCTTCTGCCGGACCAACCAGACAGATCTGGATACACACAAGCGGTCTCGATCTCTGTCCAACCATCTCACCCTCATGACAATGTCCTGGACGATGCCGAGGCTGGACCATCATCCACCGTCCCGAGCACACACCCCAACCAGCTTTCCCTTGACCAGTACGTTTCCCCTTGGCGCACTCGCTCCGTAGCATCAGTCAAGGATGCGGTAAACCGGTTCACCGCAACGGAAGGTGCCGAGGCGGACTTCTCCCTCACATTACCTAGTCCTCAAACATCCCCCCACCGTCCGGCTTTGAGCTCTGCCGCCCCATTCTCGACTTCCAGGAAAGGTAAAGAACGAGCGCGAGACAATGGGCATAATGACGATTTGGATTTTATTATCTGTGGGAGCTCAGATCATGATGGTGTATCTGCCAAAGAGCGTGAGCTGGACGCTGCACGGGAAGAGCAACGCGAACACGAGAGACGTTTAAGCGGGAACCAAAGCAGGCGAGCTTCGGATGAGCGCGAACGAGATAAACAGCGGATCAAAACTCTCGAGGAAGAGGTCAGACGATTGAAGGAAGAGGTATGAATTTTTTTTGTTTGTATCTTTACTCGGCCACGTCGAACTCAAAGTCTTGATAGCTCTCCAGAAGCCAAGCCCGGTCCTCTCCCCCTCCTTCCCTTGCTCCGCCCGCGCCTCCGCCCGCGCCTCCTCCTCCTCCTCCCCCTCCGCCGCCCCTTCCGCTGCGCATCGACACAATGCCCTGTACTCCTACTTCCATGTTTGCATCCGCTCGCGCCTCTCTGCGGCACGCGATGACACCCGTCGAAGCGCCCATCAATAACCCAGGACTTAACAGGACCAAGAGACAAGGTCAGCCCACTGTAAACGTTCCATCTGAGAAGATGGCTGCGTTCTTGCATGAGATTAAGACTGCCAAGTTAAGGAGAGTCAGATCTGGTGCGAATGAGATGGCGGGTAATGGTGGACCGTCAGGTCTTAGCCAGAGCGTCATCGTAACGTCCGCGTCAACTGCTCCCAGATTCAGTGCCAAGGAGTTGCTACGTCGACGTTCACTGGCAAGTCTTCGTGTGCCGATTGGTTCGTCTTTGGCTGCACCGGTACCACTATCTGTGTTGGCAACACCAAACGAACCGGGGGTTCGGGTGGGCCAGAAGCGTAAGGCGGATGCACTGGGCGTGGATGATGTGGCGGGTGTACCATGTATGTCGCATTCCCTTGTCCTGAACGTTTACTTCCCTTTACTGGTATTGCACAGCAAAGCGCCGTATGACGCAACCATCTTCTTTATCGGGAATGAGCCAGCAAACTGCTGCGTCATCATCAGAAATATCGTTGTTATCCAGTATCTCTCTTCCGCCTCGCCCACTGCCGACCAATGAAACTGATGTAACCACACCTTCGCTCTGCTCGGACAATGACCGGGACGAGAACAGCATTGAGGACCGAATCCCATCAACTCCCCCTGGACCCAGAGCCATCGTAAAAGCATCCAAGGCAGACACTCGTGAAGGGCAAATAGAAGTTATTGATGTTAAAATGATAGAACGTTCACACCCAGAGCCCAGAACCATCGCTCCTGATTCCGTACCCCGCCGTTCTTCTGATCTATTCAAAAAACGCCCTCCCACATCTCCGATACCAATACTTACTCCTCGTAGACCCTCGGCGCCAGCACGTACCAAGCGAGGAGCGACTCCAAAGCCAAAGTCCCACCCGTCTCTGGAATCAGATGTAGACGATGTGGATGAGGCACTTTCACAATCCGCACCCGTTCCATTTCTCTCACTCATCCCTGTCCCTAAATCTAAACCAAGCAAACCCAAAGTGAAACCTACATTGCCAGGGAAAGGCCGCCCACGAGCTGCGTTGCAACAAAATGATCATTCGTCAGGTTCTGGATCAAATTCCCAGACCAAGCGCAAGAAAGTGCACAAACGGCGTCAGACCCTCGACGAAGAACTACGCACTGCAGAAGCTCGTTCTTCGGACATTGATCAATGCAACGACGAGCTGGATCCAGAAGAGGACGTGTTCATTGCGACGGGGACGAGGAGTAAGCGAAATGGTTTCCTCGCACATGGTGGAGGTGGGGGGACCCCTGTATTTGTGGGTGCAATGCAGGGAGCAGCACAGGATAGTGCGGACGAGGATGGTGTCACAGGAGCACAACTTCGAAGACCACCAAAGTCAGCAAACCAGGTTTCTTTCATTCCGCGACCGGGGGCCAGAATGTGATGTGTGGGTTCTTTCTTTGTCCAACTTGAAGAAATGATACCTTTGCTATACAATACCACAGCTTTGACATTTTCCTATTTATCTGTATTTTTGAATGCATTGTTGTTCTTGCATATTGTTCAAATCTGTGAACTTGGAAACAGTATATGAGTTTAACAGAGACCTTGAAACTATTGGCTATCAATGAGCTGATATGATGCCATTATGGATACAGTACATATGTTGTCAAACAGTGACTATAGAAAAATATTTTGATGTTTTGTAAACTAATGATCATAAGAAACAATGTGACTAGTCACCAGGCTCAAAGTGGTGATCACATTTCATCAGCAAACCAGCCCTTTCACTATGTGATCATGACAGGCCCATAGTCTAGCTTACTAGGTGGCAGCTGTTGCCACCTATGACCTTGCTTGCAGTTTATATTGATATGATTTTTTACAATCATGAAATGTACAGAAGTACAGAAAATGCAGTTGTAGAAGATGACATATGTATACTAGTACAGCACAATTGAGCAGTTAATAAGTGAATCAATTTTGTGAAGAGAATGGACCAGATCATATGCCACATGTTATTCTTCTGTTACCATTTATCTTAATTCCTCAAGTACTTGTTGAAGGCCAGCATCCTCAGGGCCAGGATGAGAAGACTTTGGAGTGTCTTTGTCTTTGTCCTATTTTCTTTTTTTCACCTTTAGTAGATGGACAGCCATTTTGAAAAGATTAGAGAATTGTGGGGTATCAGAAAGCAATCAGGCAAGGCACTTGCAGGATGGATGAATATGCTTGCTCTTGGCATTCCAAAGCTACTTTGGTCATGTGACTCAGTTGCCATGGAGGCAAGATACAGGCATTTTTCAAATGACATGTCATTGGGACACTTATTTGATCCTATATTACTGTTATGATTCTGATCTTTTATCTTATCATATGCCTTTCTTTTAAATCTTTTACTATGGACTTATCCCTTTCCTTACATATGATTACCCCTATTGGACACATGGAGGTGACTGACCACATGTTTGTTCCTTTATATCCTTACATAATCTATGGATAATTCCAGGATCTTCTCCTATTGGTGATCCCCATGATCTTATTCATCTCCACCAGTAGCTATGTTTTCATTTGATCTTCCCCTATCTCCCATCCCCTATCTGTACAATTGGGGCTATATGCACTTCTATTGTGATGGCCACATGCTGGCCTCACCTCCTTAATTTCCACATACCTATGTTTAGATTCCTTCTCTTACTTTACCCTTATGCAATTATACTATCATAAATTGATAGTATACACATGTACACTTTACTTTAGTACTTAAGGCTGCAACAGCCAGCAAGGAACTCATTCGAGTTCTCTTGTTTATTCCCCTAAGAAGGAGTAACAAGCAAGATAGAGTCAGCCAATCCTTATTCCCTACTTTTTCTCCATGCATACAGCTTGGCATTCAGCATGGAGGGCTGTGCCCTTCATGTTGTTTGTTGGGTTGTTACAATTACAGTATGGATTTTAGTACTTTGTATGCCCTTCCTTTGCTTGTATCATTGCCTCAAGTCTTCTAGGCATACTCTCAATTAGATTCTGATACTCCTCAACCTTTATCTTCCCCCACTCTGCCTCAATTCTCTCCTGAAGCTCCTAAACATCTTTTGCTAGTCTTTCATAGCTATTAAGCTTTTTCTTGAAATGTTATCAGAGGTACTCAATAGGGTTGAGATCTGGTGACTGTTCTGGCCAGTCAAAGACCTTAATCCTAAGATTTGAACCAGTTTCAGGCCCTTTTGGATGAGTATTTGAAGTTATTATCCTAATGAATGATAATGTCCTTTTTAGAAATTCCATAGTCTTCCATGCTAGAAAGCGGATTATCCTCTAGAATGGACATGTACTGTTCAGTGTTCATCCTTCCCTCCACCTCTGCAGGAATCCCCACTTCATTCCAGTCCATGCATCTTCAAACCATCAAGAAACTATAACAACCCAACAAATAACATAAAAAGTGCAGCCCTCCATGCTAGATGCCAAGCTGTCATGTGGGTAAGGAGTAGGACTTAGGGAGTGGTCAATTCTATCTTGCTTGTCACTCTTTTCTAGGGGAATAAACAAGAGAACTTGAATAGAGTTCCTTGCTGGCCTTTGCAACCTTAAGTACTATGGAAAGGATTACATGTATATATATATGATCTACAATGTATGGTGCATAAGAGGATAAAGTAAGAAGTAAGGAAAGGAATCATAAGGTGGATATGAAAGAGGTGAGGCTGGTGTATGGCCATCACAATGGAAGTATAGTATAGCCCCAATTATATGGATAGGGGGTGGGAGATAGGGGAAGTAGAAATGAAAGCATAGCTATCAGCAGAGATTAACAAGATCATGGGGATCACCAATAGGGGAAGATCCAGGGATTTATCCATAGATTGTATAAGGATAAAAGGGGACAGATACATGGTCAGTCATTTCAAAGCACAAGGGTATCTCAAAGTGAAGGAACAGAAGAATAAGAGCTCAGGTGGGAATACTCACCTGGTGAAGGTAAATGATAGTTATCACCAAAAGTGGGCTCTAAGAGATCTCAGATAGATGGAATGAATCAGAAGATAACTTGTTAGATTAACAGAAAGGGCAGAAAGACCCTCCTTATATACTGATCTAAAGATCAGTTAGAGAGGAGCTTGAACTCTATGAAGAGATAAAAGCAAGTAATGCTATAGGCTAGACTGTATGATATTCTAGAAGAATCTATAGTATCTAAAAATAAGATCCAATAGCATTAAGTACTTTGTATGACATACTATGATGTGATAATTGCACCATTATGAGCAACATGGATAGTGTAATCTAATCATGTGAAATATCACATGATCATTTAGCAGTGACTGTGATGTATCAGTTATACTGTCTGTCATGACTAAAGAATGTCTGTCACAGCTAATGAATGTCAGTCATGCATTAGGGTCTTATCCTAATGTTAGTGATACTAAGCCAATGTCTACTAGGCAAAGCCTAATGAATTAGCATAGTCAAATGACATTCTCAACAAGTCACCTTCACATGCCCAATAGGGGTAATGCACACATAGGAAAGGGATAAGTCTGTAAAAAGATTAAAAAGAAAGACATATGATAAGATAAACATATCAAATCATAACAGAAATCTTCTCCAAATTCCACTACTCCTTAGATTGTCTTGTCCTATAGAGGCTTATCTCTCTTTTTCCAGACACAAATTGTTATGATTTCTTGGCTATGATATTCTTTTTCCTGGACTACCATTTCTTTTCACTGATAACACATCTGTTTTTACTAATTGTCTGATACTACTGTATGATTACTCATCCTCTATCATCATGATTACTCCTTCATCCAATGTCCTTGCTTACCTCATCACTGTTCCATACCATTCCTTCGCTTTCTCTTTGCTTATCTCATCCTTCTCTACAAACTGGCCCTAGACACTAGGAGTATGGTATATAAAGGGACCTTAGATAGGTACATTTCTTTTTAAGCTAGTTCTCCTTTGATTCCTTTGCTCCTTTGGCTCTTTGCCCCTTGTCCTCTTGTTCTTGTACCTTTGTACCAGCAATATAACTGGTCAACCCTTCTTAAAATCCTTGATCATATCTTATAAGTTTCTACCTGCACTTTGAGCAGGTAGCTTGTCCTTGTAAATCTACTTCTTGCTCCAGCAACTGTCATTGCCTGAATCACACTTGACAATGCAACAGATGTCTCATCTTCATCTAGGAAGAACCTAGGCCAGTACCTTGAACTTTGACCCAGCTCTCTTGTTCTCCAAAGGCTATGCTTGCTGCCTTACCCAGGCCTAAGCATAACACAAGTCATTCCATCTGATCCAATCATGTTTATTTTTATCTCATCAGACCAAATAACTCTGGTCAAGCCCTCCAAATTCCAGTTTTTGTGCTTGACAAGAAAAAAAGACATTTTTTTCTTTATTATAACCTTCAAAGATGTAGCCTTGAGAACATTGTGAATAGTATGGGCAGAGAGAGAAAAAGGAAGGGCAAAGTTGATGTGATGGGTGGCTTAAACAGCATTCTTAGCCTTCCCAATGGTAACACTCAAAACAATTTTTCTCTTGTCAATAGAAAAAAGCTTGCAAGGATGTTCTAATTTGATATTCTCCCTTTCTGAAAGGATCTCCTTGATGGTTTTGGTCATAGTGGACTTATCTAAACTAGTCTTGGATACAATCTGATAGGCAGACAGGCCATATTCAGAGATAACAAGAATATTGGCTCTAGTAGAGTAAAAATGGACTTCATGGGGTGGTGAATCAATTGGAGTGGGACACAGGGTATTTATATCACTTTGGATTATGTCACCTACATAATTACACACCTTGGTAATAGAGCAACCATCAACAGCTGTCAAATTCCTATGTTATATATGTAACAACCTAACAACCAACTCAAGAGGCACAGCCACCTAAGCTGATTGCCAAGCTATAGCAAGAGTAAAGAGTAGGAATAATAAGGGGTTGATTCTATCTCGCTTGTACTCTTTACTAGGGAAAATGACAAGAGAACTTGAATAGAGTTCCTTGCTGATCTTAGTGGTCTTAAGTACTAAACTAATGTTTACATGGATGTACTACTGATCTATGATAGTATAAGGCATAAAAGGGTATAGTAAAGAAGTGAAGGAAAAACATAAGGTGGGTATTAAAGAGGTGAGGCCAGTGTGTGGTCATCACAATGGAAGTGTGGTACAGTCCTAATCATATGGATTGTTACAGATGCATTATTTTTTCCCATTTTTCATGATCTTTCCTATTATTTTCTATGCACTTATGCCCCTTTCGTGGATTTAGTTGTTTTTGTTATGCAGCAATTATCTTATCACACAGACACTTGTTATCTTTCCTCTCATGTGACTAATGGGAATGTTCCTTGGTCTAGATTCCTTGCACAGCTTCTTCTTTCCCATGTTCATCTCCATCTTGTGCAGGGCTATGCCTTTCATTTCTGTCTCTTTTTTTCCATGTCATGGCTATGCCACAGCTTTTTCATCTCTACTATGCTTTCATTCTCAAGGCTATTTGCCTCATTCCTTTAATTACCATTATGACTCGCCCTTGCTCCCATGGGTACAGGGTAAGGACTTATATGATATGTATTGGTAGATCTGGTACACATATGTACATACAGTCTGAGTAGTATATAAGGCCAAAGGTGCCACCCAGAGAACTCAGTCAAATTCTCTTGGTCTTTTCCACCATATTGCCAAGCAAGATAGATTCAGTCCCTATCCACTCTATAGTCATTAGTACAAGTCTCCTAGACATAGCTTTTATCTGATTTAGCAGGATTTCAATTCCTGTTTTGGTTGGTTGCTTCATGGATAGGGGATGGGAGATAGGGAAGAATGAAAGAAGACATAGCTACTGATGAAGATTAACAAGATTGTGGGAAATCACTGATAGGGGAAAATCCAGAAATTACCCATAGATTGTGTAAGGATAAAAGGGGATGGATCATGTGATCAGTTACCTCCATATGCTTGATAGGGGTAATTGTAGGAAAGGAAAGGGATAAGTCCATAAAAAGATTAAAAGAAAAAGGCATGGAGCCTTGTTGATTGACCTAAAAATAGACCAGTCATTAGGTCAAAATGGGTGTTTACTAAGAAATATTGTGCTGATGGCTCCTTTGAGCATTATAAGGGTTGTTTGGTCACACAGGGCTTTTCTCAGCATCCTGAATTTGAGTATCTTGAGGTATTTGCTTCAACTATGCATCTTCCCACTTTACACATCATATTTGCACTCACAGCCATCCATGACCTCCATCTCTGGTCTGTCAATGTCTCAAATGCTTATCTCAATGGCAAAATGGACTGTGATGTCTATATGGAGCAGCCAGAGGACTTTGAAGAGGAAGATCATAAGGAGATAGTCTGTTTACTCAAGAAAGCACTCTATGGCACCAGACAAGGTAAAAACAGGTGGAATCACAAGATGCACACCACTCTTGAGTCCTTGGGCTTCGAACAGATATATTCTGATGCTGCTGTCTATATTTTTGCTTGAGGTGATGTCCAGATCATTCTGCCTGTCTTTGTGGATGATATAACCTTTGCATTAAAGTCTCTTGATGCAATCAAGCAGGCCATCACTAATCTCACCAAATATTTCAAGCTGCACAATCTCAGGCCTACCATAGAGATTTTGGGCATCAAAATTGACTGCAATCATCAAAAGTGTTTTCTGACAATCTCCCAGTGCCAGTACTGCATTGACATGCTGTCCCACTTTAATATGGTCAATTGTAAGCCTGTCATGACCCCCATGGAGCTTGGCCTTTGCCTATTATATGACCAGAGCCCCAGGACAACAGAAAAGTGCAATTTCATGCACTCTGTTGACTATGGAGGTGCCATAGGCTCTTTGGAGTATCTTTCCTGCACCACTCAGCTGGATATCGCATTTGCAGTTGGTCAGCTTGCTTCATTCACTTTGGATCCTGGTATAGTACACTGGAATGCCATCAAACACCTATTCCACTATATTCAAGGCTCATTGACCTGCAGCATCACCTATTTCCTAGATCCCTCAAGCTCTCAGCTATTTCAGACTTATTCAGATGCAAACCATGGTGGTTGTAAGGACTTTGGTTGCTTCATGAGTGCATATGTGGTCAAGATTGGAACTGGCATTATCTCCTGGATGTTCAAGTGCTAACCTATTGTCACTCTCTCTACTACAGAAGCTGAGTATGTGGCAGCATGTGAAGCAAGCAAAGAAATTGTCTGGATGCACAAACTGCTGCAGGAGATAGGTTTTGAGTTGAATGGGCCTTCAACACTCCACATGGATAACCAATCAGCAATTCAGGTAGTGAAACATCCTGAGTATTATGGTAGGATGAAGCACCTCAATCTGCATTGGTACTGGCTATGAGATATTGTTGATAAAGGCATCATTTCTCTCCATTTTATTCCCACTTCTGATATGCCAGTTGATTTTCTTACCAAGGTGTTGCCTTGAGTTAAAGTGCAGCATTTTTGTAGCCTACTTGGACTCAGACCATTTAATTAGATATTCTTTGTTTCACAGAGATGCACAAGCAGGGGTGTGTGTTCACTTTCTGATTGTGTACTCTGTACATTGTAGCATACTTTGCCATATTTAGATGTTGAGCTCTTTGTGGGACTTTGTTTATGTTTATTCTCACATAGTTTATAGTTGGAGTTCCAGAGTGAGCACATTTTTCAGTTTCTCACTGTGGACTCCAGCTGTGTGGATTCCAGCTGTTTAACATATTTTCCTCAGAAACAACTTAGCATGTGAGTATCCTCTACACTAGATTGTATATTCAACAGGTTATGAGATCTGGTAAGTGCAAATGGAGTGCCTGTAATGGGCTGCACCAAATGCTGCTAGCCAGGATATTTTATATGGGAAAACAATAAATGTTGTATGCTGCCATAGGTGCATTAACTTGCTACCTGAATGCTGCATGAACTTTGTCTTAAAATTGTAGTGTGCCTGTCATGGGCAGCCATTCTCTATGGGGAGACTATGTTGCTCTATACTAATGTCCCTTGCATCCTAGACTAAAATGTCTTCTTCAACCATTGCTTCCATCCCTGTTCCCACTGGCACTGTAACAACCCAACAAATAATAGAAGAGGTGTAGCTTTCCATGCTAAGTATCAAGCTATATGCATGGGAAAGGAGTAGTAGACTCTATCTTGCTTGTGCTCCTTTCTAGGAGAAATGACAAGAGAACTTGAATAGAGTTCCTTGTTGGCCCTTGTGGCCTTAAGTAGTAGTCTAGGGGTTACATGTGTGTACATATAATCTATAATGTATAGTGTATAAGAGGATCAAGTAAGGAAGTGAAAGAGAATCATAAGATAGGAATTAATGGAGTGAGGCCAACATGTGGCCATCACAATGGAAGCTTGGTACAGCCCCAATTGTACAGATAGGGGGTGGAAGATAGGGGAAGTGAAATGTAAACATAGCTATCAATGGAGATTAGTAGAACATGGGAGATCCTCATGGTGGGCCCCAATTGAACAACAACAAATGTAGTTGATATGGTGTGGGATGCAAGTATATGCTCATCCCAAAGGGGTGCTATCTGGGAATGTCAGTCAGAAAGGGTTTGCTTCAGCAGACCTTGCCCCAAATAAGAGTCCAGTTGAATCCAGTTTGAATCCAGTTTGATTAGAACATAGTTGAAAATAGATATCCTGACTCTAAATGAGCAGGAATGACAATGCAGAATAAAAAACAAAAGAGTTGATGTGAAATAGTGCTGAGTGCACTAGTACGATGAATCCGAGATAAAGCAAGTGCCAAGTGCACTGGAACAAAAGAATCTGGTTTAACAAAACCAGATTGATGACAAATATGATGAAAATGATGAAAAACAAAAGGAAAATGACCTCCATGACTTTTGAGTGAAGGAGAGATGATATTCAGTGATGCCAAATACAAGATTTTATAGTCTGGGCATTTCCCAAGACTTTGTAGCTATGGGAACCAAGTAGATAGCAAGAAAACTAAGATTGAAGGATTAAAAAGTTGAAGTGAACAAGAATGGGGGAGTTGTCCCAAGATATAATATAACTATATATAGATAAAGTGGATGATAGCAATGCAATACAAAAAGAAATGAAAGAATCCAGAATATCCAATTGAAATAGATAAAGTGGATATGCACCAGACATACATGGATAGATTCAGATTTGAATGGAATGTGATGATGGAATCTCATATGATGATAGAGGACCTGTGAATAGATGGAAAAACACCTTCTACAACTGTAGAGAGCATACAGCTCCTACATCACCAATAGGAGAAGATCCAGGGAAGATCCAGAGATCACATAAGGTAAGAGGTCATATGACATCAGTCACCATCACATGATATGGGAATACATGATAAGGGAAGGATAAGCCTGTAAGAGATTAAAAGAAATAAAGCATATGATAAAATAAATGATTGAATTGTAACAGGCACCAACTGGTCCAACTGGTGGGCTAAAATGGAGTCTGCCATTATGGCATCAGGAGGTATGTAGATCAAGGAGGTCCAGTACCCTATCCTGGGTTTAAGTTCAACTCCTGAGAAGACACGGCTATACATCAAGTGGACCAAGGCCAACACAAAGATGCTTGGCACCATCTGCCAGACCCTTTTGCCTGCTATCTGGCACCAATACCAGAGGGTACACATGACTGGCAACCTCATCAGATTTCTAAAGGACACATATGGCACTCAGGGCCTCCTGCAGGTCTTTGCTGATTTTAAGGCAATGATGGAGACTTCCATTCCAGTGAACAGACATTTGGGACTAGCATTTGCCCATTATTAGACACTTTTTACACAATTGAGTCAGGTGAAATACACTATCCCTGACAACATCCAAGCAATCATTGCCCTCTCTCACTTACCTGCTTTCATGTCTATCATTGCATGATTGCTTGTGCAAATCAAGGATGTATTGGGGAATGTTATTGCCTCAACTTTAGAACAGATCATCACTACTGCCTGTTGAACTTGCACTATCAAAGCAGCAGTTCCAGTACCAATCCATCAAGATCCAACACAATACCAATATATCCATTTGTATCTGACTTGGATTGGATTAACTGGACTACTCACTTGGACCTGGATTGGGATTAAGAGCCAATCAGATGATTGAGCCAGACTCTCATTGTGCTGTAGACACATGTACATTACAATATGGATATTTGTAGTCTATCCCTCTACCCATGGCACCATTAGGGCTTTGCCATATTAAGTACTACTATCTTGTATATAAGGCTGAATATTTTGCCTAAATAATAAAAAAGGATTCAATACCCTTTTACTCTTAAGTAAGCTTTGAGTGAGATTTCTCTGTGTGCCCTAGTGGCTGCATCTGAGCACCCCTTGGGCTGCTCTCCATTCAACAGGTTATGAGCCCTGTGAGCTGCACTTGATCCACACATATCCAGCAGCAGATAATAAGCTCATGCTGTTAGCTTGCCTACCAGACATCTGTGTGCACAGTCTACAATGACTGCTAGCCATTGGAATGAGACCAGATTGCATGCACCATCACTGGCAGCATCAATCCAAGGACTCTGATTGCCAGACATTTTGTTCTTCTAACTTCTCTAATGAATGACTCTGATGCTGACCACATCCTCTTAGATCTTATTATGTCCAATGCACTTTTCAATGCTGTCCCTCTTCTTGATGGTGCTGTGACATTCCAGAAATGGAAACCATGTATGATGGCCTATATTATGTTTACTGGGGATTTCTATATCCTCCAAAAGGACCATCTGGTCAAGAATTGAATAGACTAGGATATTTGCAAAGTGGTAGAGGACTGGAACATCACAAACATGAACATAGCTGGGAACATAATCCTGCAAGTATCCAACACAATCTGCATCAAGATCTTGGAACTCAGAACCACCAAGGAGATGTGGGAACTGCTCTGGACTGAGTATGGCACCCCTGATGTCATGGTAGCCTTCTCCCTTTTCAAGTCTGCCCTTGACTTGCATATTCTGAGCAATCAACATCCTGGAAAAGCACTAGACCAACTGCAGATGTATTTTGTGGAACCTAAAGATGCTAAATTCAAACTTCTGATTAAGACCCAGATTATGCTTCTTCTTGTGAAGCTCCCTCCTAACATGGAGGTGTTAGCTCAGAAGGTAGCAACTAACAGGATCATAGATACTACCATCTTCAAATCAATCCAGAAGCTCACAATCTTTTCCTATGAGCAACACACCACCCAGTGCAGATAGGCTCCACAATCTGCTCACAAACTATCTGTCATCAAGCCCAAGCCTGCAGATCTATTGTTCACCTCCCAGCAGCAGCAGCATGCACTTCACAAAGGCAAATAGGGAGATAGCAGACAATCTGGATCCAATGGTGGGACTTTCAAACAGTGGAATGCCAACAGAAATCACAAGAAGAAATGCACTTGTGGCACTTAGGGCAGAAAGGCTAAACAGCAGTGAAAAGGCTAGGGAAACCAAATGCTTGCCTCTCCTATCACCTATGACAATACATTCTCTGGATTCACTTCCATTACAGAATTTGCAAATAGTCTTCATTTTGCAGATTCCACTCTGAACATTCTGGAGGACCCATGAAAGACTCCACACACTGTTGCTGCACCCTCCTTCAGTCCTCCCACCTTTGAGGAAATTCCTCACACCATCTCACTCATCAAGCAGATAGGTGTTGAGGTCACATCTCAGGTCATCCAGATCCTGGATTCTATCTCTGCAAAGGTTCCCCAAATCAACACTCATCTCCATATCTTGCACAATCACTCCACCACATCTTTTATCCAATCTGTAGTTCAGGATTTTGAACTGGACTTGGAATTCTTCAAATAGGACATCCCAGGATTACTCCCTGTAGATGATGACAATAATGATGAACCCAGTCCCTTCTCCAAGTACACCTGCTTTATGGCCCCTCCTGCCAATTGCTGGGATGAGGAGGATCTGATTGACATTTATAGGTCCAAAGTGGATATTGACACAGAAATTGTGAATGCTGCCAGACTCACTGACAATTTGTCTTTTGGAATGGATTACAACAAGTATGTCTCTCCTTCCCTCTTGTCACATACAGCTGCTGACTATCTACTATCCAATGCAGCTAAAGCACAGTATCCTCTAGATATCAGACTAAGTAGCATAGTACATGTGCATGTAACTACACTCTTGCTATGTAAACATAAGCTGAGTTTCATAAATTGCAGATGATGTAAGGAAAAGGCACACAATCATGAAAATCATCCACCTGTCTGGATGATTGATTTTGGTGTGTCCCTTCATTTTACATATGAAATTGATGACTTCACAGAATATCAACCCATGGTGACTCCAATTCCAATCTGGACTGCAAACAACATTACCTATGTCACCGGACTCAGTACCATCATAATACCAGTCCTTACTGACAAAGGCCACTCATACACAGTATGCCTATACCTGGTATATCATATTCTGGACATAACATCCCAACTTTTGTCTATGGGAACCTCTTTGCTGAACAATCTCACAGTCCATGGCAATGCCAAGAGCATCACTTTCCTCCAGAATACTGGAAAGGAATTTTTGTGGTTCAAACTGCACCTACCTGGAGACTTGAGATCTATGTAGTCCATTCACACACATGAGGACACTCATGTCAACCTCACTACTGTTTATGCTGTGGATTATCAGACTCTACACAAACATCTAGCATACCCTTTGTGCAATGTAATCTCACATGTAAGGAAGAATACCTGGAATTTTCCAGACATCACCTTTTTGGAGAAGGATCCTATATGTCTTGGCTGCACTTATGGCAAGATGCCTAGCTGCACTTTTTCTTCAAATCCAATCCATACTAAAAAGGCTTTTGAGTTGATCCATTTGGACCTCAAGTCATTTCCAACAGATTCATATCAGAAATACAAATACCTGATTGTCTTTATTGATGATTATACTGGATTTGCATGGACATCATGCATGCAGACTAAAAGTGAATCCATTAAGCATATGTGTGATTTTATTGCATTGGTTTCCACATAGCACAAATCCAAAGTAGTAAACTGGATGTCTGATGCCAGAGGGGAATACAAATCCAATGCTTTTGATGTCCTCCTGAAGTAGCATGGAATCAAAATCCTACAAAGCACTCCACATACCCCCCAACAAAATGGTTGCACAGAAAGATTCATGTGCACTATGATGGACAAAGCTGAGACAATGTGCCATGAGGCTTGCATTCCACCCAGCTATTGGGAATTTGCTACCCAACATGCCATCCACATCTATAATCAGACTCTGATGAAGCAATTGAATTGGCACACTCTGTATGAGCTATTGCTATCCAACATTCTGGATATCTCACATCTTTGGGTCTTTGGTTGTGGCATATATGTCCATATACTCCCAGATATCCAGACAAACAAGCTCACTCTGAAATCCAAATTAATGACATATCTTGGTGTTGCAATCAGAAATGAGCACAATCATATATTCATGCAATCTCCAAACAATGCGATCTTCACATCTGCACACACACTCTTCAATAAGGCTATGTTCCCTCATTGTAAAACACAGTTGAAGAAGCACAATATCCAAATCCGATAGGATACTGCTCCCAGCAATCCTACCAGATTATTACCAGATATGTCTGATGATGATGATCCCATACCAGAATGACCTTCCAAGGCTCCAGCTTCTGCTGTTGAATGCCTGAAAACTCTGGAACAATCAGATATATCACCACCTGCACTGTGAACACCCCAGTGTACACCCAGATAACCTCCTCAAGCTCCATCTGCAACTTCACACCTCTCTGAGCACAAAAAGAGAGTTCCACTTAAACTAGATAACGTCTATGGTGAGAGGAGACATCCTGTCCAGCAGTATAAAGATGGAGAGAAATTCTCTTACTGGAAGAAAAACTGTTAATGAACAACCCTGGTACCAGTTATTCCTGGACCTAGTTCTTCAGAACCTCCAGATGAGGTACCAAATAGAGTGAAACTATGTCAGGAAGGGAGAGTAAATCTGGTGCATTACTTGCTTGCCAAGGCAATTAGATCTGACAAAAATCTTACTAAACCACCTCATGAATGGTCATTCCACAATATCTCCAAATTGCCACTGAATGAGTGCAAACAATGGAAAAACACATGCCATGAGGAGTTAGACATGTTGCAAAAGCACAAAGTCTATGAAGTTGTTGATCATCTGAAAGACTGGAAAGTAATCCAGAACCAGTGGGTTTTTGATACCAAACCAGATGGACAGAAGAAAGCCTGCTTAGTAGTGAAAGGCTTCTCCCAAGTTGAGGAATCTGACTTTGACCAAATCTTTTCACCAGTCATGCACTTGGAAATAGTCCAGCTTATGCTTGGATTAGCTGCATTTGAAAACTGGTACATTTCTGGACTCAATGTTAAGAGCACCTATTTATATGGTGAACTCAATGAGGAAATATACATGGAACAGTCAGAAGGCTTTAAAATTCCTGGACAAGAGAATAAGGTCCTGTGCCTTCAAGGTGCACTCTACAGACTAAAACAGGCTGGATTAGCTTGGTGGTGGACTCTTAACGAATCCATGAGAGAACTCAAATTTGAGCACCTCAAATCCAACGCTGGAATATTCTTGTTCAAGAGGAAAGGCTCCCAAATGGTTGTAGCCATCATATATATAGACAATGCCCTGTTCTGTGGTCCTAACAAGGCCATTGTGTACAAAGTGAAGGCACAATTTATGCAGAAGTGGGAATGCAGAGATCTAGGTGAAGCGCACAAATTTCTTCACATGCATCAGAATGGTTACAAAATATCTATTGATTAATGCACCTATCTCGACACTATTATCCAGTGCTGTGGAGATGCCCAACATGGAATCTCTGAATACTGTCCTACAATCCAGATTCCAGCAAGTGATTGGATTACTACTATACCTGAGTTCCAAAATCATCCAGATATTGCTTATGCTGTCACAGCACTAGTGCACCATCTGAGGATCAACTTAACAAAGTGCTGTATATCTATCACTACTTAATCAGAATGCGGAACTATTCCCTTGATTATAATGGTCACTCCAAACTCAGAATAATGGCTTGCATAGATTCCAACTGGAGTTCCAATCTGACCTCACACCATTCTCAAACTGGCTATTTCTTTAAGATTGTGGGCAGATTATTCTCATGGTTATCACATGCATCAAAGTCCATCACTCTGTCTAGTACAGAAGCTAAATATATGGCACTCTCAGATTGCAGCTGCCAAGCTATCTGGATCTGGACTCTGCTTTACAAACTTGGATACAAAGAATAACCTATTCCAATCTGCAGGGATAATCAGGGATCCATTTTTATGGCTTTGAATCCTGTTATAGAAAAGCATACCAAGCACATTGATATCTGATACCATTTTGTCTGTGATGTGGTGCTAGATAATAAAATGCAGCTATACTACATCAAAGGTAGTGAAAATCCTGCAGATATGTTCACCAAGAACTTGGGGTATATTAAGTTCTCCAAATTCTGAACAGAACTTGGACTTCATTTCTACTAAGTAGCTTTATACTCTAAGTACCACTTGCACACCTTACCAGGTGCTTAGCAAGGAGGAGTGTTGAACTTGCACTATCAAAGCAGTAGTTCCAGTACCAATCCATCAGGATCCAACACAGTACCTACATATCTGTTTGTATCTAACTTGGACCAGATTGACCAGACTACCAGACTTGGACCTGAATTGGAGTTAAGGGCCAATCAGATGATCAAGCTAGACTCTTATTGTGCTGTAGATACATGTACATTACAATATGGATATTTGTAGTCTATCCCTCTACCCATGGTGCCATTAGGGCTTTGCCATATTAAGTACTACTATCTTGTATATAAGGCTGAATATTTCACCTAATAATATCAAGAATTAAATACCCTCTTACTCTTAGGTGAGCTTTGAATGGGATTTCTCTGTGTGCCCTAGTGGCTACATCCAAGTGCCCTCTGGGCTACTCCCCATTCAATACTACCATCCTCAATTGGGAACAGCATGCCAATATGGGTGTAGCTTCATTATCAAAGGGTAAATCTGGCAAATCTGCCAACAAGATCAGTGTAGTAAAGTACAAGGAGAATGACCCCTCCTTTTAAAAGCAGCAGAATCCTGCAGCACCTTCAGGGCAGCAGCAGGATAGTGCCAAGAAGGAGAAAAAGGGTTGTGGCAAATGGGATGGTAAGAAACAGAAGGAGAAGTGGCAGAAAAAGCACCTCAATTTTGTTGAGTCAAAAGACTCCAAATTTGAGAGTGCCTTCTTATTGTTATAATTCAATTGTAATCTTATCATATGCTTCCTTCTTAATCTTTTATCTACAGATTTATCCCTTTCCTATGTATAAATTCCCCTATTGGTCATGTGGAGGTGACTGACCATGTGACTCAATCTCAATCCCTTATATGATCAGATCTATGGGTAATCCCTGGATCTTCTCCCTATTGGCAATTCCCCATGTTCTACTTACAGTGGCTCAAAAAACTGTCCACATATTTGATCATTTTGCACTAAATGCATTATTTCACACTAACCCCTAATGCCCATTTTAATATATGAGTATATGAAATGTAGAGTAGACTCTTGGGTCTCTATTGGTCCAGGAGTGAAGGGATTTGAACATGATTGGACAAAATGGCAGCCATTTTAAAACAACAACTTATTTGGACAGTTCTTTGACTTTATATAAATCTAGGTATCTAGTACTTGATATGAGCTCCTTTGGCCTTGATAACTGCTTCAATCCTTCTAGGCATACTTTCTATCCATCTTTGACACTGTTCCTTATTAATTTTTTCCCACTGCTCCACTACTCTTTCCCACAATTGGTGAACTCCTGTAGGAGCATTTTTATAACCTGAGAGGCATCTCTTCAGGTGATTCCAGGTGTGTTCAATAGGACTAAGGTTGGAAGATTGTGCAAGCCAGTCCAGAAGGTTGATTTTCTGTTCTTCAAACCATTTTTGGGTTTTTCTAGAGATATGCTTGGGATTATTATCTTGTTTGAAAGATGATATCATCTTCTGGAATTCCAGATTCTTCCATACTTTGCAGCAACTCCTGTGCTAAAATGGCCACATACTGCTCAGCATCCATTCTCCCCTCCACCTCACTCAAGATCCACACCCCATTCCACCCTATGCAGCCCTATATCATTAGTGTGTTAGATTCAGTGATTGTGCACCACTTGATATGCATTCAGGACCATTTAGAGTTATGCCACATTGTGGCTGATGTTGTGTTGTTTATTCTTGTTGATTTGTTGAGTACTTGTGCGAGTTCAGTGTATTTTCTTTCCTTCAGTTTCTTACACTGGACTCCAGGTATGTAGTGTATTCTGGCTACCTAATATAGTTTCTTACACTGGACTCCAGCTGAGTGAGGTACACCAGTTGTTCTAACATAGTGAACCTCCTTTAAACTTGACTATACCTTGGACATCTCTAGCAATTAGCCCTTCTCCCTTCCTTTTCCACACATACTCTTGCCCATTTGACCATATATAATTCTCTTCCAGTCTTCCACAGTCCAATGCTGATACTTGAGAGCAAAGGTTAACCTCCCTTTCTTTTGACCACTAGAAAGTGTTACAATTCAATCATTTATCTTATTGTATGCTTTATTTCTTTTAATCTCTTATGGACTTATCCTCCCTCTATCACACATTCCCATATCATGTGATGGTGACTGATATCATGTGACCTCTTACCTTATACAATCTCTGAATCTCCCCAGGATCTTCCCCTATTGGTGATCTCCCATGTTCTACTAATCTCCATTGATAGCTATGTTTACATTTCACTTCCCCTATCTCCTACCCCCTATTTATATGATTGGGAATGGCCACATGCCAGCCTCACTTCTTTAATCCCTGTCTTATGATTTTTTTTCACTTCTTTACTTTATCCCTTTATGCCACATATATTGTAGATTGTATGTACACCCATATAAACATAGAATTAGTACTTAAGGCCACAAGGGCCAACAAGGAACTCTATTTGAGTTCTCTTGTTGCTTCCCCTAGAAAGAAGTGCAAGCAAGATATAGTAAACCACTCCTTTACCATCTACTACTCCTTTCCCATGCATATGGCTTGGCACTTAGCATGGAAAGCTGCACCTCTTGTGTCATTTGTTGGGTTGTTATAGAAAGGAGTGGCTTTTTCTTCTTCACCACAGCCTTTAAGTTGGCTTCCTTGAGGGTATTTCTTGTAGTCTAAGGACAGATAGGAGCATCAATGATGGTATTGATGCATTGAATGGCATGAACAGCATTCTTGGGATTGCCAGTAATAATGTGCTAAACAATAGCCCTTTTGTTGGTAGGGGTAAACTTCAAAGAACAGCCATCATGAAGTCTAGCCTTCTCTGGCTGGAGTTCCTGAAGAACCTGGTATACTGTAGACTTCCCTAGGCCAGTTTGGGAAGAAATTTTCCTGGAACAAAGACCATGAGAGGAGAGAAAAATGATACTATTTCTTTAAAAGGTGAAAATTGGTTTCATAATAATGGTGGGAAAATATGCATGGAACAATGGGATTTATATATGGTGTCTAACACTCAATGGTAACATAATAGAAGCCTTACCAGATGTATGTAATCATATCACAGCATGCTAGGGTCCAATATATATAATCAAAATCAAAAGTCAAAAAATATCTAAATGAGTTGTTGTTTTAAAATGGCTGCCATTTCATCCAATTGTGTTCAAATTCCTTCACCCCTAGCCCAATAGAGAGCCAAGAGTCTGCTCTACATTTCATACACTCATATATTAAGGTAGACATTGGGAGTTAGTGTGGAATAATGCATTTAGTGCAAAATGACCAAATATGCAGACAGTTTTTTGAGCTACTGTGGTATCTGTCAATAGCTATATTTACCTTTCACATTCCCCTATCTCCCACCCCCTATCCATACAACTGGAGCTGTACTGGTTCCATTGTGATGCCATACATAGGCCCCACTCCTTTCATTCCTGATCCCTATATTTAGCTCTTTCTCTACTTTATCCTTTTATGCCATGGTACATTGTAGATCATATATACACTCATGTAAACTTTTCTTAGTACTTAAGACCACTAAGGTCAAGCAAGGAACTCTATTTGAGTTCTCTTGTCATTTCTCCTAGTAAAGAGCACAAGCAAGATAGAATCAACCTGACTTTCCTTTACTCCTCTTCTCACTCTCACATATGGCTTGGCAATTAGCTTAGGAGGCTGTGCCTCTTGAGTTGGTTGTTGGGTTGTTACACTTATACTTTGTGCATACCACCTCTATCCCATCTGTGGTTGACCCACAAGTTGCTGCACACCAGCCAGTACAACTCTACCAAGAGTCCATCAGTTTGCCTGCGTTTACACAAACACAGGAAGTATTCACTTTTGTCCATCACCTGGGCATTGAACCATCTATAGAATGGATACATTCCCTTGATGCTATACTGCTGCTTTTTCAACAGCTTGACTTTTCTTCTTCTCTTGCATCTTCTCCCAGCTCCTCTTCCTTCACTCCTCCCACTCCCATCTCTCCACTGCCAATCTCACACATCAAGACCATTCCTGAAGATGAGGAATCAATTGTCTACAATTGTGTCTTCTCAATGGAGGATCTTGATTTGCCCCTTTTTCAAAGAGGTCTCAGAAATGGATTTCCAAGATTGCATCCTCTTGGAGTGAGCAGGATAAGGTCAATGTTTATGAGTCCAACAAGGACATGTCTGATCTTTATAAGTAGTACATGAAGGATCCTAGGTACATGGCTTTCCCCATGATTGCTGCCTCATTGTTCTCACTACCACTCTCCACATACTCATATGCAGCACTGAGTAGAGTAGACCAGGTATATACACATGTATTTGGTAGTTATACTACAATGGATGTTCCTTGCACACATTCATTGAGGAATAAATGTAATCACTGTAAGCCCAAATCTCAGTGGATTCTTGACTCCAGTGCTTCAATGCACTTCTCTCCTGAAAGAGACAATTTTGTGAAGTATACCACATTTCCAAAAAAGAATCATATTCCAGTCCACACTGCTGCCAACAGCATATACATTGTTGGCATCAGCAAGTGCATTGTCCCCTGGAGAGATTCATTAGATCTCTTCAACATGGGATGTATCTCTAACTCAGGGATATGATTAGTATCTATGTGTCAATTAGTTGCTTCCAACACCACAGTACAAGGTGACAGAAGCTCCATTTGTATGCTATATGGAGATGGCACACTGCTAGCACCTTTCACTCCATTGCCTCACTTTGGGTGATACATGTATACCTTGAAGGTAGCAACATCTTGTGATCAGCCCCATACAATCACTTATGATATGATGCACCAGCAACTTAGATATCCTTTCAAGGATGTATTAAAATATGTGCATGATTATATGTGCAATTTCCCTAATTCTCTTAAGTTTCCAAAAGAGGACACTATTTGTCCAGGCTATGTAAAAGACAAGATGCTGGCTCACACCTATTACCTGGGTTCTTGTTGTACAAGTAAGCCATCTGAGCTTATTCATTTGGATATCAAGTCCTTCCCCATCTTATTTTATCATAAATATTAGTAGAGCATCATGTTCTTTGATGATTTCACATCCTATGAATGGAGTGCCATGTTGCACACCAAGAGTATTGCACTACAGGCTGCCAAACACTTCCTATCCATGGTTAGCACCCAATATGATGCAAAAGTCAAAGGATGGATGTCCAATGCAGGAGGAGAGTACAGATCCAAAGCTTTTGATAAGCTTCTTGTCAACAACAGGATCACTACATATTAGAGTGCCCCACATCTTCTCCAACAGAATGGTCACATAGAGCACTTTATGCAAACCATTATGGACAAGTTGGAATTGATGCATCTACAAGCATGCATTCCAGAATTTTATTGGGAATTCTCTTGGGCCCACACTGTATACATATACAATAGAACATTATTACAGTGCCATAATTGAAGAACACCCTATGAGAAGCTTAACAAGCAATCTCCAGATATCAGGCATCTTTGCATCTTTGGCTGCAGAGCATATGTACATCTACCAGTAGATGTCTACACCAATAAGATGGCCCCTAAATCAAAGCTCATGGTATACCTGGGCATTACATCTAATAATGACAAAAACTCCTTGTTTATGCATTATCCCAACAATATTAAATTTGTTTCTTCCCAAGCACTCTTTGATGAGTAGCTATTCCCTTTATGTGATAAACCTATATGCACATGTACCAAAGCTCCAGCAATTGAGGGTGATGAGGTTGATCTCAATATCCCTCAACTTGATGAGCATGATGATCACTTACAACCTGCTGCTGCACCACCTTCTCATCAACCTCAACCACCTTGTCCACACATGCCTGAACATGCTGCTCATCCCCTTTCACCCCCCAGAAGGCCATGCAAGGCTGCTTCTGAGCATTGCCTACCTATTGGGATTTCTGCTGCACTCCTGGCACCTGTTCACTATTTTGGGCATGAACACTGTATGCCTCATCAACCTGGTAATGTTTATGGTGATGATTGTCATCCAGTCCAACAGCTTAAGAATATCAAGAGAGACAAAGCTTCTGCACCTTCTAACCTAGGATTCCAGGATCCTTCCTTGATGCTGCACCTCCTGACATCTCAGTACCTGACATGATTACTGTTGACCTCTCTAAGGATGAAATAGAGTGCATCACCACAAAAATGGGAGGTACATTGAATACATACCTTCTGTCAAAGGCAATCTGGCTAGATAATACAACCATGAACCCTTTTAAAAAGTTGATATGCAAATGGACATACTGGGATATATAGTAAACTTCTTGCAGTTAAGACCACTGAGTGGAAAGCTGCATGTTGTAAGCAGCTTGAAATGTTAGATAAGCACAAAATATTTGAATTGATTGATTGTCTTAAAGATATTAAAGTCATCAAGAATTGTTGGGTACTTGATATCAAACCCAACAGTTGTAAACAAGCTTGCTTAATTGCAAAAGGATTTTTACAAGTTGAAGGTCTAGATTTCAATCAGATCTTCTCTTCAGTTGTGTGCTATGAAAAAGTGCACTTAATGCTAGCACT
>JBBPNM010000020.1:0-23979 GCA_038090895.1 Boletus bicoloroides
TAACCACCCTCCACTTTTACCCGTGGTCCCCCCAGATGAGCAGGAGGAGTCCTTTGGATATGACTGTGTTCATCACCCTCGCACGCTGCCCTCGCAACGACGCACGTCGTCTCCGTCAATCCACGCGTCGGACAGTGAGCGCTCTCGCAGTCCCGACGCAGTCGACCCCTTCCAATTCGGCTTCAGGCATAGGCTGAAAGAACTAGATGAACAGTTCGACAACCACGACGCGCAATCATCCAAGCCAGGCTTATCTACGGGCAACAAAGCCGTACGTGCTGGACCGCCTCAAGTAAAAGACCTTCAAAGCGTCTCCATGGGTACTCCAACCCTTTCATCTGATGCGCGTCGTTCCTCTGGAGATCTCTTTCGTGCCTCATTGTCTCCATCTTCGACCTCTTTGCGCGCTACTTCTGCTCTAGAACACCCACCCGAGTCTCCTGTTGTGCACCGACCTACAAGAGAAGCCCCAACTCCCGCTCTCTCCGATTCTGAGGCGGAAGAATCAAGCAATTCATCTTCTGTTTCGCCAGTTCGGCACGCCATTACAACGCCGCACTCACGTTCATCTCCAACGCCGCCTACTTCTGGAGAAATTTCAATGGTAAGTAGGAAGACAAAGGGAAAGGCAGCCGCTCGTGACGTGTTGCCACTTCTCTTTGACGGTGAACGACCCTCGGCTGCTGAGATTCCAAGAAAGTCAAAGAAAGGCAGGCGAAGCGAACCTTTAGTACGCCCCAAGACCAAGGTATGACTCCTCGTCTGAATCTCGTTCAGTGCTAAAATTTACGATGGCAGGCACCGACCAAGAAGGAACGACGCGAAGCTGCATTCGAATCCTCCCGAATTGCTGCTAGTCGCCCTGTGGAAGTCCTACGTACCCAAGAACAAAGGCACTCGCTTTCTGCATTCTTTTCCGGTCTTCGGTAAGCTTGATGGTCTTGGCAGTTATCCAGCAGTCGTGCTCATATCCCCTGCAGTCGGGACAACATTGCAACTCCAACTTTAGGTACAGAACTACCGTCAGACCCGATCGAGAGATTCTCGTCTCCAACTGACAAGTCAATACAAGTGCAACCTCCGAACAGTATGTTTGGCGCACCTACCGGATTCTTAAGAGCCTCTGCGCAAGGAACGACCAATCAACCATCTCCCTCCGGGAATACCAAGGCGCTCCCTCCTGCGGCAGCCGATTCTGATGACGAGATGCCGTCGGTAGCTTCCATTATTCAACAAGCAAGTGGCAAGCAGCAGAGGTTACAGGCAATCAAGCAGGTCGCCTTGCAACATGCCGATACCAGTAAAATTATTGATAACGACAGCGAAGACGATGACTTGTTGATCGTCAAAGATGACATGCATTCCGTTGTTCGTGAAGAAGCCGCCCAGCGAAGACTGGACAAGGCTCATGGTAGCCCAGCCAAGGACCGAACTTCATCACGAAGAATCAATCATCCCAGTGTTCGCCCCGCCACAATTTCTCCTCGCAAGCTTTCGAAACAAGAATTACAGGAACTTGCCAAACCATCCTTCGCACGTATAGGCCAAGGGACCAAGAGTCAGCTCAGCAAAAAGCAGCTGGATCAGTTGATGATAATGCAACATACCGAAGAACAGCTAAAGTCCATCAAACGGCAAGAAGAGGAGTGGGTCAAAAGGGGTGGAAGGTTGTCACGGGATACTGGTGACGACGACACACAGACTTCGCTTTCCCAGAGGCTTGAGGCGTATGCTGAACAGGGCCTCAAGGCCGTGGAGATTGGCAACGAAATTGGTGACGAGGCAAGCACCGACGAGAGTGATGAAGAATATACCCCAGATCTGCAAGGTTCCGCAAGCCCCGAGTGTATGGAGGAAGATGATGTGCCGGGCGATAATATGCAGGTTTCACAAGTTCCTCGACCACCAGGAGACGACGACGACGACGACGACGAAGTTATCGCATTAAGACGTAACAAGCACGACCAGTGGCGTCCTCGTGTTGTCGTGGGGTCTGACGATGAAGGGGTGCAACCGGTTCAGCGTAACTTGCCCACTGTGCAGAGAGACTCCGCTTCCTCAATGGAGTCTCAAACCGAGGATGAAAACGACAAGGAAAACAGTGCGAAACTAATGTACGATCGCAGCGAGGACAAGGAGAACAAGGCTATTGTGCGTCACGAGCTGTCGTCTTCAGAGTTAGTGTTTGGCTCGAGACTCGGTTCCCTACATAATATTAAGGATGGCACTCAAAGCAGTCTCTCGCTTGCTTCGGGCACGGAATTCAATAATACCACAGGTTCACCAAAGGGAGAGGTCAGACCGCCACTGAAAGACATTTCAAAAGACGAGGATGACCTTTTCTTATCCCCCCCATCAAAGTCTCCATTCACCGATCGCCTTCTCCAGAGCGCAGCGATATCACCCCCTCGCACCCCTGCGTCGACACTCGGCCTTGGGTCATCGCCGGTTTTGCAGAGTGAGCCTATCAGCCGCATAGATCGATTTTCGTTAGATTCGGAGAACGACGAGAACGACCCATCTGGATTCAAGGCGCTACAACCTTCATTTCTGGAAAGGCTTCAAGATCAAATCAGCCCTGAGCCTTCGCTAGCTTCTCTCAATCCTCTACCAAATGGCGGATTCTCCCAGTTGTTCTGTGTCAGTTGATCCTTTCGTCGTCAGTTGTGATATTTCGCTGACCAGCTTATACGTCCTACTAGGCTGAGGATCGGAGCTTGAAGATCTCCGTCGATGGGACAGAAAATGAAGGGTTATCGTTAACACTTGATGTCGGACTGAAGCCTGCCCTTGAGGTTAGCAATACTCTGAGACAGAAAGCTGAAGTTATTTTCGAAAAAGAACAAGAATATGTGGTCGCTGCCGCGGTGCAACAAAATGACAGGCCGAAAGAACCCTTGTATGTCAACGATCATGGGTACGAGCAAATTTTATGACTGAGGACTTCCCCCTTTATGTAACTACACCATGATTGTCTTATTAGATTCCTCACACAAACTCGTCCTGAAGGTTCAAGTCCCCAAATCTACCGTATGACACCTTCTCAGGCATCCAAGTTCATTGGAACTCAGGTCCACTCCACGCAAACACAATCATTTAGCGCACGCCCTCCTCTCCGCACCCTGTCTTTTACCGCTTCTCAGGAGTTATCTCCCGAGCCACAGCCACTGAGGCGATTGCGGAAACGCAGCCTTTCGCCATTGGAGCAGAAAGCTCTTGGGCAAAACAGTAATGCAGTCGCCAAGTTGAATGCGTTTAGTATTCTCGGTAAAGTTCCTAAGCCACTGTCCAAAGCACAGGATAAAAAACATGAGAAGTCTGAATTCGTGACGGTTGAGGCTGAGGAGTCTGACGAGGACGACATGTTTGGCTTTGGAGGACCAAAGAAGGATGATGATGATGATGATGATGACGACGACAATGAGCAAGACAAGGTTGTCGAGGGACTTGTTGACGACACGTTCATGGACGTTGAAATCGAGGCCGCAGACCTTGTTCAGGAGAAACACAGGTGAGTTTTGCATTTCCAGTCCTTGCCTTTAAATGACAAGGTGAGGCTGTCAGGGAACATGAGGAAGAAGATGACCAGCGACTTCAGAAGTTGCACCAAGATGCCATTCAGGGCAAGTTCCGAATGAAGCGCCGTGACCGAGGGGTTGGCTTTGAAGATGATAGTGACGAAGATGATGACGACGAAGAGCGCCGTATTCGCCAACGGATATACAAAAAAAGAAAAATTGAAGGCGATAATCTGGAAGCCTTAGGTCAGTTGCTAGTTGCGAGGACATCACATATGACTTATATGACATTCTAGGCCAAAATGAAGAGACGAGGGCATTCTATAACACATACCACCAAGACCTCATCGACGAAGATGACGAGTTCGGATATCTGCGAGGAGATGTTTCAATACCCCCAGACGATGGTGATGTCCAAGCCGAAGAGCCCGAGGAGCAAGAATCTGTATCTGTGAACGAAATTCGGCAACGTGTGCGCGAGATGGCGCAAAATAATAATCATGTTGGTGCGAATCGTATACTTTTCGGATATATCTGAGCTAGTGTCACAGGAGGTTGAGGTGTTGGACCCCGAGGATACAAGTTGGGTTGACCAGTCTATGATAATTGAAACCGACAACGCAGTCCGTGTAAAGGTGGTAGAATGTCAACGGGGTAAACCTGTGGTTCGTCATCCAAACGCTGGTCAGATGGACTTTGATGTAGAGGTTGGTCCAATCTCACGAGGACTCGATATTAATTCATAACAACCTTTTAGCGACCTACGCGACTTGCGGAGAGCGAGCAAGAACGCAAACAGATGACGTCTTGGGCCAAAAATCAGAGCCGCCAACGCCAGGGCACAGGACGATCGGGCAATACTGCTGCTGTTACCGGCCACACAAAAGCTAAATCTGGAGGTGGATCACTGAGGTCAACACCGCCGTCGAATCCAGCAACTGCGAGCGCAGTGCGCAAAACGAAGACTTCAAGTTTGTTGTCTATGGTGTCCAATAGGAGTGGCAAATTTGCATAGATGATATATTTTCTTTGCGAGTAGCACTGGTTTATCTTTTATTGTACTTTGGTTGTATTCTTCTCCACTGTAACTGATCAGCACACACAAGAATCCCAGTAAAATCCGAATATACACAACTATAACAAGAGCGAGTAAGTACCGACAAGATGCACAGAATTCGCACTCGGGGGAAAAAAAACAAGAGGAAGCTCTAGAGAAAAGAAGGGTATCGCCGTGATAAATAACCGAGTGCGTTGGTATATTTCGAAGGTTTGACTAAATTTCTCGTAGCATTTAGATTGAGGTCGGTAATTAGTGATTCTGTTTGCCTACGAAGGGTCTGCCAAAGCGGACCCAGGTGGTGCGGGGCCGCGCAGGTTGAATGAGTGCAAAGTTTCGTGATTGACGTGCGGACATTGGACTCCGGCGCTTACGTGCACTGGTCTGCATCTGGAAAAGCGTTGGTACTTGAGATAAAGGGGACAGATGCAGACTCACTTTGTGTCTCAGCATAATCAATTTTGCCATGCACGCTGGTGGACCACTCTCTCTGACCGGGTTTCCTGTAAAAGTGTGAGCGGTGTTGATGTAATGGGGGGGAAAAGTACGTACGCAACGCGACCAATGCAAGGCCAGCCTCATGAGCGTCGAGAGTATCACTCCCCTCCATAATTGACTTTCTAACTGCTGGGGATAAGAGGCATAGCAGTAAGAAAGCAGAAAGGAAGGATGTAAGGAAGGCAGCGAGCATGAAGGATCCGTCAAGGAGAAAGCGGCACGAAGCACGCAAACAAAGCCCTAGCGTGGCACGTCGTGAGGAAGAGGAGGACGAGGACGAGCGGCGGGGTGGGTAAGAGAGGTCAACATTATTTACACTGCCAATGTCAATAACTTCTTATCGCTTAGTCAGCGTGATGTGATGACCTTTGAAGTTTGACACAAGTGAGACAGTGCCTTCCTCCTTATCCATGTCCCAACTGTTGTCTTCCGTTGTCATATCAGCAGTGGGACTCACTTGCAAGGCCTTCCTCAATTCCGGCCTTTGCGCCATCACCGTCAGTAACTTGCCCACCTTATTGAACGCGCTTAGGAGTGAACGCAGACACAGTGGTCAAGGCTTAGTAACAGGTATGTGCCTGCAGCGTCGCGTATCTATCCCACCCCGTCGTAATTTCAACTACAGTCTCAAACCATTTGTCCACGTCTGTTCATGCCTCTCTTTGCCAACATCCTGCTCTTAAATTACCACTTTATCCAGCCTCGATGATCCTGTAACTTGGGGTATACTTCCATCTGGGAACTTCACAAACCCACGTACTATACGATGGGTTTTGGGCGCCTCAGATATTATGTTCACGAATCCGTCAGTGGAGCGGCCATTGTATCCTTTCTGCCTCCTATATTGAACTCCTGTTTTGGTCAGAAAGTCTCTTCTCGGCTTTCTTTCGTAAAGGCCAGGTAATAGAAACATATCGAGGAGGCGGTATCTGGCAGCCCGCACTTGAAATGGCCATTGAAAAGTTGAACCAGGGTCACTGGGTTTGTGTTTGTTGTTGCCGCATTCGCCACTCATACTAAACTCATTCTACTTAGCTGCATATGTTCGGTGAGGGAAAGGTACATCAACCTTCCGTATATCCACAGACCGATGACATCGCACATTTACCGCGATTTAAATGGGGCGTGTACGTGTTTTTGATTACACCGTCATGACTTCTCACTCTGATGATACGCCTCTATTAGTGGTCGGATTATCATGGAGACCGATGTCCCACCCCTAATAATACCTATGTGGTTGACTGGTACGAATCCTCAACATTTATGTCCTCCCCTTCTTGGCCCATATCTGACCATATGTGTGCACAGGTTTCGATAAACTAATGCCAGAGCATCGCCCGTTCCCATATAAGTACCTCCCGAAGATGGGTGTCCAACTTGGTGTCACGTTTGGTGATCCAATACCACCTAACAAGATTATGGATGCATTGAATGCACTACGTGGGCTGAAACACACCTCTTCTCTACCTGGCATAGCAGAGAACTTTATACGACACAGCGGGCCACAGGGTAGGTCAGGGCTCGGTAGTGCCTTGCCTGTTAGAGGGTGGATGGAAGGCGCGATTGTCCAGGCAGGCGGAGAATTGGTCGTGGAGCCTGAGGGTTCTGAACGACGTGCGCAAATGGATGAGATTCGGAGCGAAGTTACGGCTGTTATCCAGCGAGCTGTTGAGGAATTGGGGAGGAAGGTATCAGGCAACAAACTAGACCATCCTTTGCCTCATCAAAATGGGGATCAATTCGTCGGCTAAACAGTTTGTCCCGGGCCCTTGACTCCATTTAATGGGCACAACCATATTTATACCGAGTGAACAGGTATTTTATGCTGCCCGCTGTGGGAGTAAGCTGTATATAAGGTTGCACATCCGAAGTATCATCTTTAATTCAGTGGTCGCGAGTGACGTTTTTCTCGCTGGTATGCAAAATCTGAGCATCATGGCCCACTCAGGTTCAGGTGGTTTTCCTCTTCTATTAGCAGCGGACGAAAGTCACTCAGCCCTACGAAAGCGTGACAAGCTTCGACACCTGATTAAGTGGTGTTGCTCAAGAAAAGGATGAGACCCGGGGTTGTTTCGTGTCCGAGTCGCGACCATGTGAACCATCTGCAAGCTAGATCTGGCTTGCTCTCTGTTCAAGCGTTAACGTTCAGGGGTGAAATAGTCCGAGATTTATTTCCAAACATGTTTCACTTTGGCACCGGAAGTAAAACGTATTCATCTGTAAGCGAAATCCCGATCCTGGGCCTGAGGAAGTATATTCGGTACGTCTTTCCCGGAGGGCAGAGTCCGAGGACCAAACGCATCATCAGTGGGAAGAATTAAGTTGACAAAGTCAACCATTCGCTTCCTGACTCCAGTGCGACAGCTTTCTGACAACCTCCATTTGAAACGAGCATGTCTCCAGTTATACACGACTTTAGCATGCAATTCAAAAATGACACGATCCAATTCGGCCCCACAACAAGGATTAACTGAAACAACATACATCCATCTTGAGTCGACATTACGGTTGTGTCACAAACTAGTAAAAGTCCATCAATTCCATTGTACCCTAAGTGGAATGTGCCTTGCTTTCGCTGCGGAGGGTCAAACTGTCAAAACCAAACCAACGAATAAAAAGGGAGATACGAACAATTCTGCATCGTCCAAGTCGGTGTGGTCCTTGATGCGGTAGTGAATCATTGGAAGAGCACAGAAAATTCCCGCCGCACACAAAACCCATGTAGAGATGAATATATTCATGTAACTGTGGGGGTCGGACGTCCATCATACATCAAGCCTCAACCATCAGGGAGGACAAGACTTACGGTGCTTTAGCAGCGTCCGCATGCCACGCGCCAGCGGCACCAGCAGATTGCAATCCTTTGTCTGCGAATACTGAGTTCTGGTTCTAACTAAGTGACGGTCAGGATGACTTACAGAACCCAGTGAAAACAGCAAGCTTCGCTAAATCGTTCGACATGGCCCCCAATAACCAATACACAAACGTTTGCCACATGGCATCCAAGAGGCCGCAGAAAATGTATAACCACGCGTGCGCTGGATATGCAGAACTACTGAAATCTATCTCCGCCGCTGCCTGCGCTGCTATCTGTGCTGGCGTAACAGGTCGCATATAGGTTCTATGACCTTCATAAATTTGAATGATCCCAAGGTTGGAGAGAAACAACGCACTTTTGATACATATAGCCCCATATGTGGACAGCAAAGACCATGGCTGTTACGATGACCCAACCAGTAAACGCACGAGTTCGACGCCTGAACTGCGGCCGATCAAGGATGCAGTACCCGAGGAACATGGACCCAAATATTTGCGCTGCCCAGTAGATGAATGCGTTGAGACTGCGTGTGCGAATGTTGAAAAGTCCGGCGTTATAATCGTTTTGTTCTAGTTATTTGAACGAGGCTTAGCTTGTTGCGATAGACAGAATGTTGAGAGAGAATACTTGCGCCATGTGTAGAAATAGTTGCTTGCAACGAACATAGGGAAAAGCAAGATAATCATCGGATCAGTCTTGAGAGCAACATAAAGGCTGTAAAATTCTGTTTTCCAGGATGGCTGGCGGTGCAGGGTAACTTTCGTGCCATCCATCCGAATAATTCTCCCAGGGTCGGCCATCAATGGAGCCAAGGCCACTCCGATGAGAGTAAGAACCAAGAAACCGATCTGGCAGTACGTGAATTTCAGCGTGATGCTTCTCTGAGAAGTGATACACCACCCACATAGGTAGCATTTCCAACTTCATGAGCCAAAGTCAGACTAATTGTGACGGCATTCGAGTATATAACTCACCTGAGCTGCTCTGCGAAGGAAGGTGGTCAGCAACGAAATTCAGCCAAATTAGCAGGTGAGCTACGTGCCTGATTTTTGAAATTGAGCCCGAATGCAACTGCTGAACCAATGACAGCACCCAGGTTGAAAATTGTCCAGAAAACACCGATGAAGATACCCTTTTGTGATTCTGTGGGATAAGCCATCATCATACAACCTTGTGCGGTCCATAGCAGCCCTGCACACATTCCAAGAATAGCACCCGAAACGACGACGAAGTCGTATGCGTTGGAGTGAATATTAACCGCCCTAAAGAATAGATGAGTGAGTGCTAATTATGGTTGTGGTTTCAATATAACGCTCGTACAAATACGAAGCAATGTACAGGGAGTATCCCATTGTTCCAAGGAAGAGGGTGAGCCGAGGTCCGAGTACGTTGTTGATCGTTCTGTGGAGGATCAGCTGTCAATACACGCTATATGAAAGAGCGAAACCGACCCGGAAAAGAATGCAAAGAATGCAAAGGTAGCATAAGTAGCTGTAGACGCGTTGTCCTGAGCTAATGTGTTAACTTGACCACCTCCGCCAATCCCTCCCAAGGCGTTAAACATGCCAGGGCACATGAAGCAAACGAATCCAAGCATGGCTACCTGGAAGTAAGGGTGGTAGTAGATTCCCTTCCATCCTGTGGGACGTTCGAAGATCTCTTCACGTTGGGAGCCAGAGTCCTCGCTCCCACTTTCCAGTGGCTTCTCTGAAAGGATGTCTGCCATGAGAATGAAGAGGATGTGGTCACGGAGGTCCTATCGCCGCCACCCAAGTACTTATAGGTCCCTTAAGCCATTATCAAATGCTCGGGAGAAATTGGGCATGTGAGCTTCGGATGTAATTGACCTGATGGGACCTAAAAATACCAATGGACCCACGGCGAAACTTCACCACTGGATGCAGAGTTCCGAGTCAGTGTGATAGATACGGTTCGAGGCAAAACACGGCACTCCTTGGTGCTCCAGGCGCAAACATCAGCAAGTCTGTACTTAGTGGTCGCCAGCTGAAGGTGTGATATTCGTGGTGGGGAGTATAGTTCACGGTCATGTTCGCCCGGTGGGCTGTGTCTGCACAAGGTGACCTTTCCGGCAAGATAAGACGGATGATCTGAGGAGGTTGGCCTGTGGCATGTGTCGTGTGCCCTGAGCACGCGGTCCGATTACTAGTTCGAGTTCGAGGTAAGGCTGTCCGACAAAGTTTACAGTGTGTCGGCACGGAATTGGTGGGGGCGGGGGGTCCAAAAAGCCTGGGACACAACTGTCACGTACGGCAAGCTGGTAGCGGACTTTAATCATGATATGATGAGTGGCAGTTGATATGATTGCCTTGCATCTAATTCCTGAAAAGTTAGTGGTTGGAATAGCAACCTATTTCACATGCGCACTGGGGAGGACTTTTGTCGTCCACATATATATATATAGAGAGAGAGACGATCTACTAGTCTGATGATAATAACATGCTACTCTCCGTTTCCAAAGACTTTGGGCTCATTTGTTAGACATTGAGCTACTGTTCATTTGAAGCAACTACAAGATAGCCCGAGGGCGAAACATATTCTGAGATTGTGAACCTTAGTTCAGTAGCCCTCATCCCTAGGTCCTTCAGAATGACCAGCAACTGCAGCTTGGGTGTCCTAACGTTCATTCACTACTCAATGCTTACTTCCACCAACCTGGACTGCTTGAGGTCAAATGGCTGCATGCCATTTTCGTGCGGGTCTACAAGCCCAATAGTAATGGAAGATTATGATGACAGCAGACCGCCCAGCTTCCTGTCATTAGTCCAAGTATAATTTGTGCTGTCCGCTAATGAATTGATAAATAAAGCTCCAGCTTGAGAGTCTTGCCCCAGACTATCCATTCACAAGTCAGCAGCGCGGGGTGTTTGAAACACAAGGCTTTGGATAACAGACGTAAACAAAAGACAACAGTGACTACGCTTGTCTTTTCAAGCAGTGCTGGCGCCTGAGCAAGCCTGCAGTAAGGCGTTTGTGCTACGCTTGTGCTTGTTGTCTTTAACCTTCTAACAGCACGGTCATGAATGTCGTCGACAGGGTTAACAGTTTCTTGGAAAAGTGGTCCAAGAGCGGGGAGACTGAATGGTGTGTCCGTCTGCTTTTATGTGGCATTTTCACTTAATAATCCCGTCTGCAGTCGAAATTTCCTTCTTCCAGCTCATCAAAACCCTACGGACCCGACTAGCATTGAAACGCTCACAACTGCGTATCATACCCTGCTATTTTCTGCTTTGAGAACCTGGGCTTCGAGTAGTTTGCTAACCCCGCAAAGCTTCGTTGATTTTGTCCAGTCAGTCCTGGTGTCCTTGCCTTCCTCCTCTGTTCAGTCTCGGCCCATACGAAGCGACACTTTTTTCGGAGAACTGCTCGTCGATATTGTTTGGTCCCTTGATGCGCAGTTGGACGAACTCGTGACAGATGCCAAGGCTATCATTGCAGCTGCTGAACAGACAACTGAGGCCAGTGACTTGCGGAAAGCCACGGGAATAAAGCAGACCGCTGAGAAAGACAAGGAATTTCTCGTCGAAGTTGTCAAGAGACTCCTGGTAAGCGCTAGCGGGTCTCCAGAGTATATTGAACTCACTTTCTATTTAGTCTGCTGGAATCACCGACGTAGCTGTATGCCGAGAACGCCTTGATTTGACCCTCCTTGCCAATATAGGTCTTGTATCGGACAGGTCATCCTTTGACAAGAAGGAAATTAGAACAAGGACTGGTCTCTTGTAAGTCCCTCATGAGTGGTATTTATGTCGGTTGACGTTGGGTTGGACTGCAGTTACAAGCAAAACAAGTTCAACCTTCTCCGCGAGCAGTCCGAAGGTTACAGCAAGTTATGCGTGGAGCTGATGAGCTCTCTGGGACCTTCGCATTCTCCACACGATGGCAGACCTATTGAGAGTGCCGCATCCATAGAGGATCGCTCTCGAACTGTATGGGACAAGATTATGGGCCTTATCGGATATTTTGACCTCGATCCCAATCGTGCCCTTGATATCATCCTTGATGTTCTGACCGTCAACGTCACGACCCACTACACTTTCTTCCTTTCTCTTCTGTCATTCTCCCCGTGGGCAGGTACTATTAGGCGTTCTATGACTGGCAAATTCGACGCTTGTATGCCACCTGCTCCATCTTCAGACCAATATCGAGGGAAATCACTTGACGAAATTCTTGAAATTGCCGAAAACCTATCTCTCAGCTACAAAGGTCTAAATTCAGTTCCAGGTGGCCCCGAGTCGCGGGTGCTCGCCCAAGTCCTTGGTTTCAAGTTCGCATATTATCAGGTTTGTCATATGTCGTAGCACTTTTCTCCCCTCTAATCCTCTGTAGGGTTTGAACGTGCATGAGCCATCACCAAAAAACTTGTACCTTGCGGCCGCTATCTTGATACGGGAAGGGTTCGTTTCGCTCGAAGAGTTATATCCCCATGTGCGTTGGCTTTCACGTTGTTGTATGGACATTACTTCATACCGAACATTCAGCTATCACCTACCGATGAAGATATGGATTCGCACCACAAGGACTATCTGGACCAGGTACACCAAAGGATTGCAGACGCCAGGATCACCCAACTAGCGATGGCGGCCCCCCTAGAGTCCACGAACTCTGGCTCTAAAGCGCGTTCAGAGACTGGAGAGGAAACCAAAAAAGGCTTAGATATGAAGTCTCCCAACCAGAAGGCAGCTCTCATCTGCGCATTGCTTTCTGTTGGCGCTTTACGTCCTGCCTTTGCGATCTTGACCAAATTTCCGTGGTTTGTAGACGCTCACGTTGAACTCGCAGATTTGGTGCTTCGTGTTCTCAGGCATTCTATCGCCCCTCTCTACGATGCGACTTTCGTTCTCAAAGAACGGAATCCTAGCTTCACTCAGCCCCGTGCTCGATATGGGTCAACTGGCAGCCCCCTGACACCTACCCGTAAGCTACAGTTGACATCGGTTGCACCGACGCCTCCCAGCACAGCGACGACGGAGTTCGTGTTCTTTTTCCCCGACTGGTCGGAAAGGGTTCCGCTGTCGACAACGTCTGAGGATTTGGTTGACGTCATCGAACCTCTTATGAGCTTTGTGGGCCTTCACATATCTCGTGAGCCGTTGTTCGTTTCGAAAGTAACGCGTTTAGGGAGGTCGCAATTAATGTCTACGGTAAATTTATAATCCTTGCGGTTAGCCACTGCACTTATCGTCCTTTCAGGCTCCTCTTGATCCTGTCACGAAGAAGCCCACAGGGGAGCCGGACCCCTTGAATCCTGTTCGTGTATTCTGGTTCAAACTTTTGCGACTATACTTCCTACCTTCCCTACCTCTCATTCGGGGAAACGCTGTTTGCACTGTTGAGATCTGGAACATTATCCGACAGTATGAAACAACAGCTCGGTGGAAACTTTACGGGGAGTGGAAGACAAGCACATACGGCTCGCACCCAGAACTTCGCATACGTCAAGTGCAAGCTGACCGAGAATCAAAAGGAATATTGAGACGGTTATCACACCAGACCATTGACACGCTTTCTGGTACGGTCGCGAAATTAGCTCACTCCAACCCTTGTATTTTCTTCGCAAATGCCGTCAACCAAATTATGGCGTACGACAATTTAGCGGGTGTGGTGATCCAGGCGCTTCGATATGTGACCAATATGGGGTTTGATGTATTGGTCTACATCATTCTTGACGCACTCTCGAATCCTTATAAGAATCGGGTGAAGGATGACGGTGTTAATATCTCGGATTGGTTGCAAAGTAGGTCTGGTTGTGCCATTTCATTACACGTTACTGACAACAGCAGGTCTCGCGTCGTTTACAGGCATGCTCTTTCGTCGATACAGTGCAGATTTATCTCCACTCTTGAAATACGTTGTACATCAATTATACAACGGCCAAACGACAGAAATAGTGGTCCTTCGCGAGCTAATCTGGAAAATGGCTGGCATTGAACCCCTCCCAAGTTTGTCGGATTCGCAAATCGCTGCGATGGCTGGTGGACCGGCACTACGCATCGAAGCAATCGCTTCTGCAACTCGAGGTGCTCGTCTGGATCCTGGCGATGCAATTCTCAAAGGTCCTCAGCGATTGGGAAAGAGCCTACTGGAGACATCCTTGGCGTTGCCTCTCCTGATTCAGGTTGCGCAGCAGCGTCAGTCCTGCGTGTTCAAGGCTCCAGACACCCATCTTAAGTCACTCGCAAGTCTGTTCGATACCGTAGGTTGCGCGTCATGTCGTGCTCGCATCTTGGTCTCAAAGTCGCTTGCCCAATCCAGACCCACGGGGTGCTGCTGCAGTACCTGGAACTTCTTACTTCTCCGGCCGTTGTTCCCCCTGAAGACTACGCGAAGAGGATCCTTCCTTCTTTAGCCGACCTCGGAGAATTATATGGAATATCTGCTCCAATTTGCATGCAAATTATTCGTCCGATGCTCAACAATGTTCTCTTGGTAAATGTTCGACCAGCCGTAGTTGACCAAACGCTGATTAAGTTCTAGAAAACGGCCTTGTCAATGCAAGAGAAAGAACGTGTCGCTAACGAAGAAGCCGAGAAGCGCCTGAAGGCTCGCCTGTCAGCAAAACGTGATCCATCCGCATCTGCGTCGCGCATGGAGTCGCCGAGTGGTGCCAATACACCCCGGGATAACTCTGAACAAAGGCCACCATTGGTTGAAATCAACGAGGATAACGCGATGGACGTCGAATTGGAAATCACCACTCCCGCTGCAGAGGTCCGTCCACCATGTGCGACCGAAAGGCTCAGCGCAATGACTGTGACTATTTTGTAGAGTCCTTGGATACCTGAACTAGAGGCGCTTTTTGACGATGTGCGCAAGATCGCGAAGAGTAGTGCGATTGACGTGATTGGGTATGTTTTTTGAAGTGGAACTGGGTCTACGAATTAACGAAGGTCCATTAAGCCCTGGTTTTTACTTGACGTTCTGGCAATTGTCAATGTACGATCTTTCCCCACCAGCCGCCAGATACGACGAAGAGGGGGCTGCATTACGCACCCTCAGTCGACAAGAAGATGCCAAATACATTAGCGCTGACCGTTCCTCAGATCGCTCGAAGAGGCTCACGGCGAGCTCACATAGGGCGAAGCGTGATCGATGTAACGCATTTGTAAACACGTTGGCCCAAGAGTTCAAGGAACAGACTGCTTCGAGGGTTTTCACCTTAAAGCGCTTAGCACGAGAGAAGCAACACTGGTTCGCTCATGGTGAGTTTGCGTCATCGAGCAATGCAAGTAACTTATGTATTATCAAGTCGAGAACCGTTATGCAGTTTTGGCATCCGCCATTATTGAACACTGCATTCAACCACGCTGTTTGTTATCACCTATGGACGCGGACTATTGCGCACAAATAATCAAAGTCATCCACACCCAAGGAACGCTGGGTTTCCCCACATTAATGTGTTACGACAAGGTTAGTATCATGTTTTTCCACAAGATTATATTGACCCCTGGACCCCAGTTGCTCGGTGATCATGTCAAAACCGTGATTTTCTCTTGCAGCGAATATGAAGCGAAGAATTATGGTATGTACTTTTAGATTCATCTATTGTATAGCTGTTTATGAGATATAATATCGGACGACAGGGCGCTTTTTGTTAGGGGTTCTTACAGACTTATGGAAATGGGCACAAGACGAGCAACTCTTCGCCCAGGAAAACCGTACGAAAATCGGCGGAAGAACCCTTCTCCTTCCAGGCTTCCAGCCACGCTGGACCAACAAGGACCACGTAAACATTTCACCAGAAGACCTATTATCGTGGTCGGGCTTCAAACAGATCCTGCGCAAATGGCACAGGAAGTTGGGAAGAGTGAGTGATCTAGCACCGACAGAAGCAATAAACTGATAAACCTCCAGAGCCTCTGCAGTTGTATCGAAACAGGAGAATTCATGCACGTTTATAATGCCATCGTCGTGCTGAAAGAGATTCTTCCAGTTTTTCCCCTCGCTGCTGTCGGCGAATATGGACCCGTCGTTGACAACATGATTGATAATTTGGTCGAAGGTGAGGAGCGGGGTGATCTTAAGATCCTGAGTAGGGCGTAAGCACGTTTTCTATCATGCCTGGGGTATGTTCCTAATATCGTCGCAGCTACTCTGCAGCTTTGAAGAAACGTGAATCTCAATGGGCAGTTCCACGGCCAACACCTCCCAGGGTAAGATATTATTTTTGCCCTAGGATTTTCCTCGCTCAACTTCTTTTCAGCTGAACGGTGGTGCTATGTCCCCGAAGCCTGGCCCAGCGGCTTCACAAGCACTCGACAAGTCACGTTCTACACAACCACCTAACGGTTCTGCAGCCATTGTAACATCCGACACTCGGCGTGAAATCAGCACAGTCTCAGGTGCCCCGGCTGCTCCGAGGGCTCAATCATCAATTAGCGTGCCTCAGATTTTTGATGAAAGACCGTCTACACCGGCAAGCCTTGCAAAATTGGCCATCGAAAGGTATGATTGCATCAAGTATTAACCCTTGATCTCAACGAAATGCGATGCAAACAGCATCCCCAGACCGGAGAAGGTGAAGCGAGTTAGGCCAGAAAAGGGGAGTCAATCACCAGCGCCGGATGTCGACAGCAAGTCGAGACAGGACGGCATGGATGTTGACGCTACTCCGACCGCACCAAAGGAGGGAAGGACATACCCACAGCAAGAACCTATGCCACGCTTTGGGGTGCAGCAGCCTTCTGCTCCTGCCCAGAGCTCCTTACCTCCAATGCCCGTTGATATTCGGATGCCAATTCCCATTCTTAAAGAGGCTCCTAAACCTCTCCGGCCAGCCAATGCGGCGCTCAGCCCACGAGAACCCCCGCTATCCCCTAGGCAAAGGATGGAGGAGAAACAGATACCAGAGGTCATGCCACCACCAACAGCCCCCAGTCAGACGCTTTCGGCGCAAGAGCTCCGCGAAACAGCCAAGCAAACGATCGGTCACCGTGCACCAGAGAAATCTGATGATTGGCGATCAGTGGGTGATATCCGCAGCCAACCTGGTTCTGGAGCTCCATCTCCATTACCACGTCGACGAACTGCATCACCCGGCACACGGAACCATAGCTTGGAGAGTCGAACAAGTGGCGAACGCCGCTCTGATCGCGGAACTGGGGATAGTGACCACATAGATGGGAAGGCTCTAGAACGAGAAGCTCGACAAGAGTTGCGATTATCCCGCAAAGAGAGTAGTGCTGCTCACGGTTCTCGAAGCGAAAGGCTCTCGAACCATCGTGCTCGCGAGAGTGATCGGGATAGGGAGAGTGACAGGGAACGTGACCGAGAACGTGGCCGGGACAGGCATGGGGAACGCGACCGTGACAGGGAGCGCGACAGAGAGCGGGAAAAAGATAAAGATAGGGAACGTCGTGAAAGAGACAGAGAACGGGACAGAGACAGGGATCGGGACAGGGATCGCCACCGTCGTGATGACAAGGATCGTGATCGCGAGTCGCGTAAGGACCGAGATAGATCAAGTCAAGCTTTAGCGCCTACAGCCTCCACCGCCATACCAGAGCCTCGGAGTCTTCCTACTCGACCCGACCCCACTCGACACCGTCCCGCCGCCCAGGTTGGCGATGATGCTCTTGGTAAAAGACGCCGTCTTACCGATGATGATGTCAGTGTCCCCCCCCCCCCCGGCTAATCTAACTCGCTGACTTGTTAACAGGTTGACCGCACCTCGAAGCGTAGTTCTCGCAAGGAAAGTCATAGAGAGGACCGTGCCCGCCGCTCAGACAAGGAAGGCCACGAACGACCGCGGGATTCCGAGAAGCGTCGAACGGAACCTCAAATGTCTGAAGGACCTGTGGATAAGGTATGTTGACGTAGTTGCAAACGTGATCACATCATTAGTAACGTGATCTAACAGCCCAGTGAAAAGCGGATACCCGATGGTCCCAAAACCTTGCCCCCAACCACGCCATCAGCCCCAAGGGCGATGTCATCGGTGGATGGTTCCAGGGGTGGAAGTAAGGTTGAGCCTAGTGCTAGCCGAGGTGATTGGAAAGGCCAACGTGACCATGGATCACACGCGTATCCGACTTCTACGGGTGGTGGTACCGCAGACACAGGCTCCAGTTTACGCGCAAGGATAGGCGAAAAAGAAGCCACTCGCTCAGCTCCCCAGGCACCATCGGCACCTTACCGGTCTGATGTGCTGCCCAAGGACGACGAACGTGATAATAGGAAACGAACAGTAACTGGTGAGTAAGCATCCACCAGTTTCCGACTTGAATTTACCTCGTTTCCACCTAGATCGGGACAAGGACATTGGGGAAGCCAACAGCATCCCGGGAGTCGACCTATCGTCGCAGCCTCCCAAACGACCGAGGATCAATCGCAATCGTTACCACGCAGCCCATGGACTAGCAAAGAGGACTCTGCCCATTGACCCACAGGCTGGGGATAAATCACGATCGACGAGGAAGGATTAGGTATCCTTTATAAATGAGGTGTTGTGTATCCTACATTCGCTTGCGCCGCATCTACCTTATCGGTGGTTCATTGTTACATTACTTCTTGCCTCTACTAAATCAATGTGAAGCTGAGACTGTACATACATTACTAGGATGAGTAGTAATAACCACATTAGACGAGTTGAATCGTGAGGTCGTGGAGGGTAGGTTATTCACTTCTTTATCAGAGTGAGGAACTCCTCGCGGGTCTTTTGCTGTGTCCGGAAACACCCCAACATGCACGAAGTTACCGTAATGGAACCGGGCTTTTGTACACCACGCATGGTCATACACATGTGACTGTAACAGGTGGAACATTGAGCAGGCGGAACATCAATAGGAAGCACTCACGTGGCCTCCATCACGACTGCGACACCACGGGGCTTGATTGCTTCCTGAACTGCGATTGCGATTTGTTTGGTCAGCCTCTCCTGAACTTGCAGACGGCGGCTGAATGTTTCGGCAATTCGCGCGAGTTTAGAAAGCCCCAGCACGAGCTGATTGGGAATGTAAGCTATAGCAACCTAATAATAGTTGGTCGTGGGTGCTGCGGAACTTTGGATGGGTACTCACCTTTCCTGTGAACGGAACTAGATGATGTTCACACAGGCTCGAGATGTCGATGTCACGGACCAAAACCATCTCGTCGTGGTCCTCCGCGAACACGGCATCGTTGATGACATCTGGAAGGGATCATGTAGTGTGATATGGATAAAGTAAGATGGAAGCGTACCTGCTAAGCGTTCCTCGTAGCCTCGGGTCATCCACATGATGGCTTGTGCATATCGTTCGGGAGTTTTCAGAAGCCCTTCTCGGTTTGGATCTTCACCAATACATTCGAGGATGGTGCGGACGGCAGTGGTCATCCGCTTCTCACAGGCAGCGCGTTCTTGTGGAGTGGCATTGAGACGAGATACGGTAGACTTGGCTGAAGGGGATTGAGTGCTCGAGTACGGAATGAAAAAAGACAGGAGGGTGTACCTGGCCAACCAAGGCCATTCGGGTCAGGGAGTGGGCTCCCGCTCTCAGCACCGGTTGTGAGTGGGGTGGATACACCAGAGGGTGGGCGAAAGCCGTAACCTTCACGGACATGAGGCCAGGGTGGACGTACAGGAGCTTGCTGAGGCGACTCGTTTTGAGAATTGGCAGAGTGGACTGGATTAGCTTCACCTCGGGGGATGTCGGCATCATTGGATACTAGGAGGGAGTGAGGTTCTGTGGCACGGTGAAGCTCCAGCTGTCGTAATTCATTTGACAAGAGCTCGCCATGGGATAACATTTGGGTGGCGGAAATGGGTGCTCTATGTATTAGGATTCAGAAATTTCGGGAGACAGAGCGGGAGTACTCGGGAAATTTTTTCTTTTTTCTTTTTTTTCTTTTTCTTTTTCCCCTGGCGCTCGGGCGTGTCAGTGAGAGATTGCCGGAAGGACGACCTGAAGTGGAGTAGGACCATAAAGGGATATTTCAAGGAAAAGGGCGGTAACTGAGTAGACATAGGGCGGGCCCTTGTGACCCGGTGTATGGGCGTGGACCTTCCAATCGGTGTAGTTGAAGGCAGCACTTCTTTGATTCCTAAAATGACCTAAAGTTTCATAAATTTCTATGTCGAACTCAGTCGGGACGAGTCTGCCAAACTTGTCTGCACCGCACATAATACTCACATCACCTCGGATCTCACTCGCGGGTGAGCCGGACTTGGGTCTCTTCATGGCATCTTGACGTGAACCCCGAGAATGCTGTGACTCGTTCCGATTCTTATACCCTCCCTTCTCGGTCATCATGACTTGTGCCCCCGTCGTCTCCCGTTTCCCTGAGAATGTATCAAGACTCAAAACCAACTCGCCAACTCAGGCGTCGGTGTCCAACACTACGCTTACCACCCAAGCCATCCTTGGAACAGGCTTGGCTCGCTTCTCGCGTCATCCCACGTCGTAGGGGCACCTACCTCATGCCCGGCGCGCAACGTCCCGTCAACGAGACCAACGTCAAGCTTGCCCTCACAATTGCTCAAGCGTGTTTCCCCGATTTATTGTCTACGTTATGGGCCTTGCATCCCGTTCGGACCTCTCTCATGATCATTCTTCACATCGTCCGTGGTTTCTTTCCCGCGTTTAGGGGCTATTCCCAAGCGATGATCGTTGACGAGGTAAGTAAGCCGGGATTCAAGTCGGGATTCTGATGCATCTTCATCCTTGCAGCTCCAGACATTGGTATCATCCGGATGCTTCTCGTGGTCCCGGCTCCTGAGATTGTTAGTCGCCGAGATATGTAGACGGGCCGCTGAAACAGCCATTGATTCATTTGCGTATGTCCCGGATGACTCTCATGTCCGCTGACTGTTAATAGTGTTTCCAAGCACGTCAAATGAGAATATAGTCCATGAATCGGCCCGATTCTTTGTGGAATACCAACAAATTGCGCAGCGTCTACGTCTCGATATTCCGACGCTCTCGGATCCCGTCGTACGAGACTGTCTTCAGGAATCAGATCTGTTCGTTCGGTCCTTTAACGGAATGGGTTCATTTGGACTGCTCTCCCCCTTCGATTTCATACACATATTCGCCTTGATATCTGAATTGATCTCACACCTCCTCGTCCTTTTGTCCCTGACGGGTGGTTCGGCCAACTTGGGAGTGTTACTTTTGTCTCTCTTCTCCGCGTTATTCCCATTGCTTTTAAACCGCCTTATCGGCGTTCATTCACCTCCAGAGGTAGTCTACTCTCCCGACGAGGCTCGGACTGCGGAGCGTCAAGAAAGGTTACGAAATCTTGCATACAACGAGTCTCATCGCGCAGAGGTGCTCCTCTTTGGCCTTGGACCGTGGGTGCTTGAATCGTGGACGAATGCGAGAAAGGCCATGTTGTATGACGGACGGAGCTCTCCTTCGAACCAATTGATGTTATCTCAGCTACTGAACCAGATCAATATTTCTGATCTTTTATTTGCGCTTCAAAATGTGAGGATCCGTGACAGATACGGGTCATGTTCTGATCTTGTTTTGGCAGGTTCCACTTCTTGTCATGTTCCAATCGACTTCTGCGTCGCTTGGATCGTTGGCGTTGTATCGGAGCACGATCCAGGCGGTGGTGTTCACGTTTGGCAACGTGTTGACGACAGCCCGTATGGCATTTCAGGGAATATTCTTGATGGGCGCGTTTTGTGCAGCGATGAATATCCATCCAGAGTTGGAACCGATGGAAGAAGACGTCATAAGTTATCCACCCATGCCGTCCGGAATGAAAATTGAAGCAAGGTACCCCCTATCCTTTATCGGGTACAAACACCCTCACACGCCGTCATTAGGCACCTCTCATACACTTATCCAGGGAGTAAGCATCCCTCCCTCAATGACGTCACTTTTAGCCTCCAGCCCGGAGAATCCCTTGCGATCGTGGGCTACAACGGATCAGGCAAGTTCCGCTCGAGACATTTGCACACCTCGCTAAACAGGTCCATTAGGCAAGTCTACCCTGGCCAAGGTCCTCCTGCGAATGATCGACTTCGACAATGGTGATCTCCTCATCAACGGTCTCGACATACGGCGCTTGTCCCCCACCGAGTACCATCGCCATGTCACTGCAGTGTTCCAAGACTTTTCAAAGTTCAACGCTTCCGTTCGAGAGAACGTCGGTCTTGGTTACGTTCACAAGCTGCAGTCTCTCCCCGCTGTTTCCCGTGCCATCCAACTGGGTGGCGCCGATTCCTTTGTCGAAACCCTTCCCAACGGTTTGAAGACAAAGTTGGACAGCTCAGGATATGATGCTGTGCCCCCTGCCTACCCAAGCATGTCCTCGCGACAACATCATGGTCTATCAGGTGGCCAAGTACGTTCTGACGTGCTTACTTCATCACAATAACTTGACTTCCTCTTACGGCAGTGGCAAAGAATAGCCCTCTCTCGCGCCTTTATGCGAGCCGATCGACCAGAGGTTGACCTTTTGTTGTTTGATGAACCGGTAAATGACTCGTCTATATCAGTCTCCATCACTCACACAGCTTCCCAGACATCATCTCTCGATGCCCATGCCCAGAATAAAATCGTTGATACCATACATCATATCTCGGCGTCCCCGTTAGGCAACAAGACAAAAACAGTCATTTTCATTACCCACCGACTTTCCACCGCCCGTCGTGCCGATAAGATCGCGATGATGGAGCGAGGGGTACGTCCATATTGTCCAACTCCTCTCTCTTTTTAGATATTAATGTCCGTGTCGTCGGTTCGTAGACCATAACCGAGTTTGGCACCCACGAAGAGTTGCTCAGCAAAGGTGGCTCATATGCCGCACTCTACAACGCTTCTATTTGAAGTGGATGATACTTCCCTGAAAACGTCGTCAATTCATTCGATTTGAGAGAGTTCTCGCATTCATATCAAAGCAATGTATCAAAAATCACGAGTATATTGTTATTAGAGGGGCTTCACTTTTACCCACCGTGCCCTAGATCATAGAAAAGGACAACCAAACGTAATCGTAGAGACCTAATCATTCGTGGAGTGGTCCGTGTACACTATCGTGCCATCATGAACGTATGCATCAACATGTGCATTCTCCGCCGAACAAGACATGACGTTACTTGTTGACGGGCCGCCGTGGATCCCCACCAACAACCCAGCATCACGGATGCCTTGGATGAGCGAGGGAACCTGAAGCTATTGTACATAAACTTGGGTCAGCCTGACGCGATCACGGATGGCATTCCATATTACCAATAGTTCAGAATCAAAGAAGACGCCCAAAAGGTTGTTTGCTTTAGCGAATTCCACACCCTCTGCCACACTCGAGGAGTATTGATCGTCACCCGTATCTCGAACGTCAGGGTTGGCCGGACTTGACCCATGCTTATTGTTAGCCTGTCCACATCTGGATGAAAAGAAGACCGGATCTAGTCCAAGTGAGAACGTGAGATATGATGATCCGCAGTAATGAAATAGGGGGTGATTACAATTCGGTTGTTTCCAGTTCAGTGCCGCACACACTTGGGGAGAAAAAGAAGTAAAGGCGATACGTCGACGTGCAAACGCCCCGCCAAGAGACGTCGACGTTTGTTTGATCGTACGAAAGACGGCGTTGACGCTCAAATTAAGGTCGAGGTGGCGCTTGATGGGTTGACTCGGAGAAAGCGCCAGTTCCAGGGTCAAGCCGAGATGAACAGGTAAAAGCTGTGGGATTGCATAAAATAGGTTGTCCCTCTGTATATAGATATATATAGAGTAGTATCGTACCTGCACGAAACGCGATAGCGGCAGCATTAATCGCGGTAGGATTCTATACCAGTCCTGAATGGAAGTCACCCTGCGAACGAGTTGCTCTCCCCTATCAAGTCGATTGGCCAAAGCGTCAAATTGAACTAGAGTCACATCAGCAACACCAAGATCATATGACGATTCCGGTAACAATTGCTCGCCAAATAACACCGGCTGAAGATCTCGTGTGACCTGGACAACTGCATAAATATAATTCCCAGATAGTGATGATAGTGTGACTGTGTGCAAGGGAGAGGCGGGCGCCGACAAGATCGATGGAGATGTGTGCGTAGAATCCATCGACTTAGGAGATTGGCGCCAAGGGGGTACCGTTTGAGGGCGAGAAAGGAGGCTACCCTGGGGGAGCGTCAGGGA
>JBBPNM010000021.1:0-23958 GCA_038090895.1 Boletus bicoloroides
AAGCTAAATATAGCTATCTCCTTATCTATGAGTAATATGAATAGTGTCATAACTCCAGGTTATCTCCTGGGTCTAGAATCATGATCAGAAATAGAATATCTGAAGATAGAAGTCATGATTCTCAACAATGTGGTTCATCATTGTTTGGAAGGTTGTGGGCAAATTGCAGAGTCCGAAGAACATTACTAATGGTTCAAACAGTCCTGTGTTGGTTTGGAACACCACTTTCCATTTGTCTCCTTCCTTCATCCTTATGTTATTGTATCTCCACTGGATATCGAGCTTGGTATAGTATTTTGTGTTTTTGAGTTTGTCAATTAGCTTGGAGATAAGTGGTAGGGGGTACCAGTTTTTGACTGTGATATCATTTAATTTCCAGTAGTCTTGGACAGGGCAGAGTTTACTGTCCTTCTTTTTGACAAAGAAGAAGGTGGAGGTGAATTGACTTTTTGATGGCCAAATATGGCCAGTGGACAGGTTTTCTTCCAGGAAGTTGTCAAGCTCCTTTTATTCAGCTGTAGTGAGATTATAGGTTTTACAGTTGACCTTATGATTTCCTAAAAGGAGTTCTATTGCATAATTCCATGGCTGATGTGGAGGAAGTTCATTGAACATTTCTTTGGCAAATACATCTTTGTACTCATGATATGCCTCAGGAACAATTTCTTCAAATGTTTTTGTTTGTTTTGATTCTCCACCCACAATAGCTATATTGGTGGAGAGGTTCCTGAAGTATTCATAATCTATAATGAATAATTGTTTGGGTTTGACTTCCTCATTGTTGATTTCTAGGTCCAACAACCAGGGGTGTGCTCATTTTCACATGTGAATTGGAGAGTTTTCACTTTCCAATCAATTTGAGGGTTGTGCTTTTTTAGCCAGTTGTATCCCAAGAAGATGGGATGAATACTTAGATTTGATATGGCCATGGTGATTTGTTTAAAGTGATCTCCAATCCTCATTTCAACAATAGCGAATTCTCTTATGGATCCAGCACTGTTTATAGATCTGTCCACATTATATACAGGAATAGGTACTGGTAATTTGTACATTTTCAGTCCCTTTTCCTTGGCAAACCTTTCATCAATTGTTGTTTTGGTGTATCCAGAGTCCAATAGGGTTATGATGTCAAGGGTCTCATCCAATGGAGTTTCTAAAGTTGCCTTAATTTCAAATACATTGTCGGATTGTCTTTTATGCTGTATGAACCTTGGTTTTTGTTGAAGTTCATGTAACACAAATTGAGCTTTGAGCTTGCTGATTTCCCTTAGTTGTTGAATCAACCTTGGGGTTACTTGTTCTTGGCACAATTTGTGCACAAAGGATCTCATGTGTTTGATGGCTTGCTCCTCATCTTTGGAGTCCACCACTTTTTTGATCCATTGGGACATCCACAGGTCCACAGTGTTCATCCATCTTTGCCTTGTCTGCTTATCCCCCTTTTCAGGAAGGATTGCCATAGCCAGAGGCTTAGATGACTCAGCAGATTTCTTTTGGCTTGGCTGCTTGTCCACCCTTTTGGGAAGGATCATATGAGGTGACTCAGTGGCTTTTGCTGGATGTTCCTGGTGGCTATGCTATTTATCCACCTTTTCAGGATGGATCCCACAAGGGGACTCAACAGCTTTCGCCAATTAGTTCTTGGGTCTTTTAAAGATCAAGATCTTTGGGGTCTCTGCAACACCTGTTGATCCAAAACCTTGATCGCCTCACTTTGTTTTGTCGAGGATATCCTCCTCATTTAGCTTGTCAAGACTAATTTTCTCAACAATTAATTGGGCAATGCAATCACCTGTTTTCACTTCAAACTGTATGTCAGAGTGGTTCACTAACAGGACCTTAACCTCTCCTTGGTAGTCACTGTCAATAACACCTGCTGCAACATCAATTCCTTTTAGTGCCAATCCACTATGTGGCACTATTCTCCCATAGGCACCATGAGGGATGGCAAGCGCAATTTGGGTATTTACAACCTCATGTTTCCAGGGTCGTATAATTTTGTTTTCTACAGCACTTATGTCATAGCCAGCAATGATCTCAAATTTCTTTTCTGGGTGACATGCTTCAGGGCCCAGTCTTTTAAACTTAATTGTTGAGATCTCAACTTCATTGATTGGTAGAACAGCAAATTTATTATTACTATTTACATTAGACAAAGTCTGTTTAGGAGATGTAGATGATCTCTGATCTAATCTCTGACAGGAAAATCCTTTTCTATGCAACTAATCTCTGCCACAAGTTCTTCAGCTGTTGTATAGCTGATTTGTTGGTTTCTAAAGGTCATTTGGTGGATGACCCGTTTTCTCATGTGGTCCTTGCATGGCCATGATTTGGAGCATTTCATGCATTTGCCCTCTGCATGAGCCTTGGAGATATCCATTGGGGCGCCCTGACCTCCAAAGGTGCTGGTTTGATTTGGATGAATTGCTGCCAGTGCAGCAGGTTTTGCAGTGGGAGAAGCTGCAGTCTTGTTTGCTGAGAAGTTGGCAATGGGATTTTTGCCCTTATAGTTTGGGCTGACATAATTTGACCCATTTTGAGGGTTTGTATTCCAAGACTTGGCAGAGGCATCAGAATGGCCAGTCAAGATAGCCTTCCAAGCCTTTTGCTTGGTCTTGATCTACTCTGCCTGGATCAGGGCATGGACCCAGTCATCAAGTTTGTCTGAGTTGATTAATTGAACTTGGGAGATCTCTGCAAACTCCACAAGCTCTTGCTTTATGGCATTTCTTAATATCTGTATCAGGAACCTGCCATGAGCTCCTGTGTTGTATTGGATCTTGATGATGCATTGGTGGAATTGAAGAATAAACTCCTTGATCATTTCACCCAATTTCTACCTCAGGCTGGCAAGTTCTTGTTTGGCCTTTCTCTGAATGTCGGCCGGTTGGAATGTCACTGAGAGGTTCCATTTGAATTCCTTGAATTTGTAGGTTTTGAGGTCGTTTGCATCTACAAATATATTTGTAAATCATTCAGCTGATCTGCCCTTCATTAATGACAATATGATCATGATTTTTTGCATGTCATTTGGTGTTTGCTGATAGCCTCTAAGGTGAAGGATCAGCTGTCTCCACCAGCCAAGAAATTCCTTTTTGTTGCTGTCAAAATACAGCAGTTTTGGGATGAATGATTTCCTGATATCTAGGGCAGAGAGCCAGACAGTGGGGGGTGATTTGAGCTTTGGCAGCTTGGGGAAGGCAGAGGTATATCTTTTGGCCTCCTGAGCAAGAAGTGCATTGGAGACTGACTTGTTGATGAGCATGGAGAGCTCATTGTGGAAGGGGGAAATTTGGCTAGAGCCAAAGGTGGAGGGTTCACTGGACATCCTTATGGGGGAAGGCAGGAAGGCATTGACAGAGGAGGTAGGAGAGGAGGGAGGAGAGTTTGTCAGTGTCATAAAGTTTGACACAATGGGTGTGATGTCCGAGTACTAGTTACTATACATAAAATGTCTTTCACTAGCTCTAGACTGAGAGTGGAGGGGTGAGGGGATGTGATATCCAAGCACTAGTTACTACCCAGTAGGTACTGGCTTTCACTAGCTCAGGATCAAACACAGGGAATGGGGTGACTCTATTTCTCCAGCAGCAAACAGAGTTGGAAAAGGGAAGGAACTGGAAGCAGCCTGGCTATGGCTGTTGTCCACATGCACCATACTGGGAAGAGGGCACTATCGGATTGTACATGATGTCACAGGTGATCACATGAACCTGCCCCAACTAGCATATGAGGACCATACAGACTGTTAGGCACTCAATGGACAATAGGGGCTAGTGCTCTATGCCCAGCAGCAACGTTATCCTTATTTATGATAGCAGATGACCATATATGCAGATGTAGGTCCAGTGTCTTTCTGGTATAGGCTGCAACCATAACACTAGCAGGATGCAACCACAACCCTTTAGGCCCAAAAAGGGCTAGGGGGAGGAGAGTGGGAAAAGAGAGGAAAGTTTAATGGACTTTCATGACCTCAATGGTGACCAAAGTCCCAAGATCACTTCTGTCCACTACCAAGGATCAGGGGGTTGCTGTGCCACCTATAAACAAGACTTATGCATTCTGCAACAAAACCACAACTGCCTCAGTGTGTAGAAAGATGGTGGGTTTCCCTTGTCCCTGGAGTCCAGGATTGAGCAAGTGCTTGGTGGTGACAATAGCAGGAATAAAACAGCCCTGACTGAAGGCAAAGAGAGTGAGAATGAAGTGGAAGGTGGTGGCTCAAGTAGTGGTAAAGAGCCACACTGAATGATGAATAGAGGGGTGATGGAGTAGGGCTCAAAGTAAGCGGTACAATGAGGGTATTCTTGGAATTTTGTCAGAACCTCGCCTTAATCACTCAAAGTGAGCTAATGAGACAAGTGAATGATACTTCCAAGAATGGGGAATGTACATCATACAGACCAGCTACTTATACTACAATACATGTGATAACCTCATTGTGTACATGAGGGATGATATCATAAGTGCATTATAGTCTAGAATGTGATAGATGTGAATAGAAGGAAAAAGAATCCTTACACAATTGAAGTGCTGCTGTTTTTGGGCTACCAGTGTCAATGATTTTTGGGCAGTAGGCCAACATGACAAGTGGCTTCATTTTGGGTGTGTATAAGTGTGAAAGATTACAGGCTGTCCTTGACACTGTGGATGATATTCAATTGGATCCTGCTGATCCCACCTTGATCCTGGGCCTAGAAGATTTACTTGAGCCAATAGATGATTATTTAGGTGGAATCTGAAATGGTTTGGACCCTGGTAGATACTGCTCCTACCAATGTAATACAACTGTGATTTATCATTGGCATACTTTCTTGGACAGATCTTGTAGTGTTGTACGACTATATGTACATGGTGATCTGATATGTATGGTTGCCGATGACAATGTATGGGTGGTGTTTGGTATCCCACCTGTGCCATTTTTCAAATACAGTACATTGATTCCCAGTCTAGAGTGCCAAGGTTGATTCCAGATAAAAAAACAAGGTGCAAACATTCAATGTTCCATACTGATGCAAATATATACACAGGTCTTTGTAAATATGTTGAATATTGGATTAGTAGAGAATTACCTCCCAACCATGTTCAATTTGGGGCTGCTCTTGCCTTTGATATCAGACCATAATGTTGAAAATTGGGTGTTTCCTGTAATGTGATGCTTTCATCACCTGCTTAGGGGGCTGCATCCAAATTCCCTCACTTTGGACCAACCAAGTTGCACCCTCACAGTCTGCCATTGCTCTCATCCACTGCCTCAAGCTCACCCATCACTCCAAGGAACTGGGCAGGACTAGACATGCTATTATGAGAAGCAATACTAAGCTTTGCGAGATGCAAGTGTGGGTGCCATCATTTGAGCACAAGGGATGGAGGTCGAGCCTCCTAAATTGATCTCACATTGTCTATGCACATCTCCAAATAATGGAAGCACTCTAAGGGTTTTCGTCAATATCCAGCTGGAAGAGATTATCTTTGAAGAGTAGTTGGAAGTGACAAGCAGAGAAAGAGTACTGAGTGGCTCATGCTGGCAGTTATGTATCTATAACCTTCATGTTATGACATGTGATGTTTACCACTATTAGCATATCAGTCGTTGCCTCATCACTACCAGCTGATACTTTGTAAATCATCACTACTATAGGCACCATGCCCTTGAGGGCTTTTCTAATGTGTGCTATAACCTGCTGTTCTGTCTCATTGGTCATCGTCAGACTCACTCATTCATTACTACAACAACCTCCTGGAAGAACGACTTTCTGTTCAACCACTGGCATGACTTGGACATGTTCAAGTCCCAACTTGAGCTTGTCGTCATTCATGCAACTCCCTGGGAAGAAAAAAACTTCCTATCTTCTTCCTTTCCAATGACTCTGACAACTCTAAGCACAAGGCCCTTTGGCCCCATTGATCAATCAATATGTCATTCCACTATCATCCAAGCTGTGTTGCTGTTTAAAAATGGAAGGCAAGGAATCCCAAGTTACATGGGAGTGTGAGAGAAGGTGGTGGCCACTTGCACCACACACAGCTATGGCATAGCATATAAGTTTTCTGACATAAGTAACCCTACCATAGGTGCAATATTTAAGCATTAATGATGCATAAAATCCCTATGTTAGTAAGCTTAAACCTAGGATCTACCACCAATTACTACCATCAACCTGGACTAAATTTCAGGAGATGACCTATGACTCTTTGGCTTTCCCATGAGAGAATGCTGGTGAGTGTATTGAGATGCAAAGATTCCAATAGTGCAGGGGCAAGAGGGATAATGAGAGTCTGGTGAAAGACTCACCAAACTATAGAGTGATGGTTGATAATCAAGAGTAGCAAAGGTGCTAGTGAATAGTATTGAATATTGAACTCAAGAGTAGAGGTGGCAAGTGATGATAGAACAGATAATGTGAAACTGTTATTGGGACAGGCTGTAGGGCTGTCCTTATATACTGAACCATCTAAGATTCAAGAGGAGCTCAAACTCTATGAAGAGATAAGAGCTATAACTGCCATAGGCTAGTTATCTATAGAGGATTAAATATAGTGTCCTAAATATGTTATCATCTGTGTGACTCAGATCAGCTAATTATAGCTATCTCCTATCTATAGTACTATCATGTGTATGAACATGAGTAATATGAATAGTGTAATAAGTCTGGTTCTAGACCAGGTCTAGAATCATGGTCAGGAATAGAATATCAGAAAGAGAAACCATCATTCTCAACACTCCTCCTTGTTGTTCATATTATGAATGCTTGCTGAGATGGAGTGCCTTTCTTCCAGTTTCAAACTTCAGCTTGGCAAGATTCTTCATGAAGATGTCAGCATATTGTTGATCAGTTGGGACATAGTAAAGTTTGACTTCTCCAAACTCTACTGCTTTATGGATATAATGATTAGGTATTTGAGTGTGTTTGATATGCCCTTCTTGAGCTAGATTTGAAGCAAGAAATATTGCACCTTGATTGTCAACACATAATGGTAGAGGACCAAGTTTGAATCCCAATTCTTCACAGACATTGTGGATCCATTGTAACTGCTTTGCAGTCTCAGTCATACCACAATATTCTGCTTCAGTGGAAGAAAGTCTAACTCTCTTCTGTCACCTAGATAGCCAGGAAACAATGCCATTAGCTAAGAAGATGGCATAGCCAGTGGTGGAACAAGATGTTTCATGATCACCAGTCCAATCAGTGTCAGAGTAAGCAATAAGCCCATTCTGATTTCCTGATGCAGGATACTGTATGCAGAGATCTGTGGTGGATGATAGATAGTGCACTATGTAGAGTGCTCTCTGCAGGTGTTCCTCTGATGGATTAGCAGAGAACTGCAACATCTTGATCACTAAGTAAGCAATATCTGGTCTTGTTTCTGTTATGGTTTTTCTTTCTTTCCTTTCTTCTCCTTATGGAGTTACCATTTCCCCTTCTATGTATGGATATAACATCACACAGTCACCCATGTGATTCACTTTGAATCATCTTATCTCTGACTCATTACGACTTGGATGCTATTCCACTTCTAGGCAGCTCTCTCTTGGAGCTGTGCCTTGTATTCCCACTCACCCATTTATGAATGCCTTAGCCTTAGTACTACTTGTACAGCATGGTCTGTATGCAGATCTCTACAGTATATAAAGGCTTTCTCCTGTACCTCTATTTCCTAGCTAGTTCTATGCAATCCAGTGTATTTTCTAGTCCATCCACTTGCCTGAGTGTGAACTTAGGAAGTGAGAGCAGCCTCTATCTCTCAGAGTCGTTGTACTACTCCAGAGTGTACACTTTGAGACTAGGACTTGCACCACAAGCATAACAGTTCCTAGCATGATATATAACAATAATCCAATGACCAATTGATAGTGGCTTCAAAGAGTTGGATTGGTGTTGCCTTCATTTGGTCTCAGATTGAATCCAGTAGGTAATGGGGTAGAGACTTCCTTACAATTCTCTTGACCAAAGCATTTAGCAACTTTCTCTGCATAACAGGTTTGATCAAGAGTAATCATATGGGCTTTGCTATCTTTTGTGATCCTCATTCCTAGATATTCTTTGGCTTCACCAAGATCATGAGATTTCCATTGCTTCATGAACTTCTTCTTGTGATCAAGGAGTTGTGCTTTGTTTCTACCTATAAAAAGTGCATCATCAACATAAATGAGGAGAATAATGATCATATTACCAGTGATTTTGTAGTAAGTTCCTGGATCTGCAGTGCAGCAGGCAAATCCCATTTCCAGGAGACTTTTGTGCAGCTGCTTATTCCATTGTAGTGTGGCTTGCTTTAGACCATAGATGGCCTTACTCAGCTGACAAACCTTTCTCTCCTGGCCCTTGATTATGAAATCCTCTGGTTGTTCCATATAAATTTCTTCATCCAATTCTCCAAACAGAAATGCAGTCTTGACATCAAGTGCTTCAAGTTCCCAATCATGAAGTGCTGCTAGTGAGAGGAGTAGTCACAAGATTTCAAATCTTGCAACTGGCGAGAAAGTGTTTTCATAGTCTATTCTGAAGACTTGAGTGAATCCTTTAGCAACAAAGCAAGCTTTCTTGCATCCATTGGATTTGACAGCATATATCCATCTCTCTTTGATGGGTTGACAACCCTTAGGTAGGTCTACCAAGTCCCAGACCTTTCTCTCATGAAGGGACTTCATTTCTTCCTTCATGGCACTGTTCCATTGTTTTTGTTCCTTTTTATCCATTTTAAGGATATTGTGATACTGCTTGGGAACTGGAACAGGAGCTGATTCCACTGCCATAGTGAAGTGGTGTCTAATCCACTATGAGCTGTACATTTGTCCTAGATCTTCTTCCTCATTGATAGATACTTGTGCTAATTGTGAAGGTTCAGCTTGCCTGGAGGATGACTCCTCCTGAATTGAATCCATTCCTTGTTGAAGGTTCCTCTCAATTTGCACAGGTGGTAAATCACCATATGTGTTATCTGGCAATATTCTAGGTTATGCAATTCAAGTGGATCTCCTTTGTTCAATGGGAGGACAGAATGTACTTCATGCATCTCATTGTGGGTGGTAATGATGTGGACGAGAGCGGAATTCCATTAGGGTTTCTCCAGACTGTTGTTTGAGTGGCATTTAATTAGGCTGAACAGCAGCAGGTACTTGAAAACCTTGATCTGGAGTATCCTTGGATGAAGATTCGGGTAAGTCAGTGACTGTTACCATTTTTCTTTCTTTTCTTTCTTCCCCTTATGGACTTACTATTTTTATATCTACATATGGGTATAACATCACACGGTCACCCATATGACTCACTTTGACTTGTCTTATCTCTAACTTGCCTTATCTCAGATGCTATTCCACTTCTAGGCAGCTCTCTCTTGGAGCTGGGCCTCGTGTCCCCACTTATCCACTTATGGACGCCTTAGCCTTAGTACTACTTGCATAGCATGGTCTGTGCACAGATCCCTACAGTATATAAAGGCTCTCTTTTGTACTCTTATTCCCTAGCTAGTTCTATGCAATCCAGCATATTTTCTAGTCCATCCACTTGCCTGAGTGTGAACTTAGGAAGTGAGACCAGCCCTCATCTCTCAGAGTCATTGCACTACTCCAGAGTGTGCACTTTGAGACTAGGACTTACACCCTAAGCATAACAAATGCCAGCTGCATCAATGGTCTTAGAACAAGGGGTTAGGATTACCCCCTTTGTAAGCCTGTGGTCTAATATGACTACAACAGAGTCATGGCCATCGGAGGGAGGAAGATCAGTGATGAGGTCGACAGAGAGTTGCTTAAAGGGAAGGATGGTAGAGGAGGAGATGGGTGCAAGCAGAGGGATGGTAGGATGGGTATTGACCTTGTTCTGCTGACAGATGGTGCATCCATCGATGAAGTGTTTCATGAAGGAGGAGAGACCTGGCCATCAAAAATCACATTCAAGGACAGTCTTGGTGTGGAAGATACCCATGTGACCCATGGTGGGGGAAGAGTGGATGGAGTGGAGAAGAGAGGAGCAGGCCGATGGAGGAACATACATCCATCCTTTAAAGTAAAGCTGTCCATTGTCATAAGTCCAATCAGATGTAGAAGAGCAAGAGAACAGAGGTGAACCATCCTGAAGGGCAGAGAGGACACAGACAATGAGGGGATCAGAGGGAGTAGAGGAAGTGATTGACTTGGAAAGGGCAAGGTCAAGCATGTTTATGACGACAGGATTGGGGATGATAGAGGAGGAATGGTTGTCAGAAGAAGTATCAACATTGTCTTTGTGGGAAAGAGTATTGGCAGGACCCATCTGGGAACCAGGAGTGATGACCCATTCAATGTTGAAATCTTGGAGAAAGAGCAACCAATGAGCTTGTTGGCAAGAGAGTTTTCAAGGATCCTTGATGTAAGATAGATTTTTGTGATCCATGATGATAGAAACAGGGTGTGGGGTGCCTTGAAGGTATTGCTTCCATTCAGAGAGTGCAAGGATGACAGCAAGGAGTTCCCTGTCATAGATGTCATAGTTTCGTTTGGCTGGGGAGAATGTCTTTGAGAAGTAAGCACATGGATGGGGATCACCATTTGTGTCTTTTTGCATAAGGACAGCACTGGCAGCAAGCAGAGAGGTGTCAGACATGATATGGAATGGATGGGAGATGTCCAGGATGGTGAGGACAGGGGATGTGGCAAAGATTGCCTTGAGAGCATCAAAGGATCATTGGTGAAGTGGCATCAAAGACCAGGTAATATCTTTATGGGTGAGAGTAGTGAGAGGAGTAACAATGTTCAAGTAGTTGGGAATGAATTTGTGATAGAAGTTGGCAAAACCAAGGAAGGAACGAATGCCTTTGACCGATGTGGGGGGTTTCCAGGAGGATATCGCAGAGAGTTTGGTGAGATCCATATGAACTTGACCTTGGCCAATGATTAGACCAAGATATTCCATAGTTGGAGCATCAAATGAGCATTTGGTGATCTTCAGAGATAAACCATGTTCTCATAGTCATTGGAGGACATGTTATGTCCATTCATGGTGGAGAGTGAGAGTACCACAGGTATGAATGCCAAGATTGTCCGTATAGATTTTAAGCCATCATTCAGTGACCATGTCTGAGAAGATATGGTTCATAAAGGCTTGGAATGTAGGAGGTGCATTGCAAAAACCAAAGAACATCACCGTGGGTTCATAAAGATCAAAGGGAGTGATGAAGGCTACCTTCCATTGATCAGATTCCTTGATCTGAATGTTGTTGTATCCCCATTGAATATTGAACTTAGTGAAATAAATGGAGTCTTTCATATCATCAATGAGTTTGGAAATAAGGGGTAGAGGATAGGCATTTCAGATTGTGTGGGAGTTTAAGCATCAATAATCCTGGCATGGGTGCAGAGTTCCGTCTTTCTTGGGGACAAAGAAGAATGGGGCAGCTTGTGGTGATTTGGAGGGGATAATACGACCAGTCTTGAGATGTTCTTCAATGAAGGTTTTGCAGGCATCTTTTTCAGCAGGGTTGAGTGGGTATACTTTGGCAATCTTGGGGATGAATATATCCTTAAGGTCAATGGTGTGGTCAAATGGGCAATGAGGGGGAAGTTGTTCATAAATTTTCTCTGAAAATATGTCAGCAAAGTCCATACAGAATTCTGGAATGGTTGTGTCCTTGAGTTTCTCCATTTGGGTGATCTTGGTTGATATGGTGAGTTTATCTACCTGTTCATGCCTGGATTCATTCAAGAGAGGGAACTCATGAAAAGTCCTCTCAACCCCTTGAGAATTAGGGATAATAGGTGGGTCTTTGAGTGAAAATCAATGGTAAACATTCTCCAATTGATCCTGGGGTTCCATTTCTGGAGCCAGGGCATGCCAAGGATAATCTGGGGGCAAGAGAGTTGAATGACCATGAATTTGATTGTGTCAGTGAAGGACCCAGAAGTGATGGAGATAACTGATGTCCAATGAATGGTTCCTTTGTTGTTGGGGGTTCCATCGATGTTATAAGTGGTAATGGGGAAGGATATTGGAGATAGCTTGAAAATTCCACCCAGAAGGAGATAAGAATCAATAAAGTTACCAGTTGCTCCTGAATCAATGAGAGCGGTTGTGTCAATGATTTTCTTAATACCTTGTAGTTGAATGGGGAGACACATAGTTCTATTGTTCACTGGTGCTACAAGTACATTATCTGAATGATGGAGAGAGGACATTGAGGTGACTCTCCTTCTTAAAAATCCCATGCTTTGAGAATTCCAGGAGTGAGGGCTACTGAAGCGATTTCTTCAGGGGATTCTTTGTAATACATCTTCAGGGTGGAAAAGATTTCTTTATTGCTTTTCCTGGAGGTTTTGAGGGAATTGACATATTCATCAAGCTTGGATTGGGGAGGAGTGGGGATTTCCTGGGATGATGAGGAAGTTTCAGTGTGGCAAATGTTTTGAGGACGTGGAGTAGGAGATGTGATGTTACTGGAGTGAGGGGTGTGACAGGTGGTGGCATTGTGGCCAGTCTTGCAACAGTGAAAACAACAACCTTCTCTGATACATTTGGCATGTTCTGTGGGGGTGAGCTTTGATAGGTTGACATTGTTGATGTCCATGGTATTGAGATCTCTCTGAGGGTGAGGGAAAGGAGTGGAGGGTTGAGGATATCCTCCTCAAAGAGCTTGGATATGCATTTTCTGTGCATGGAATGTCTTGGCTTTTTTGATCCATTCACTGATGGTGGTGGGGATGATAGACATGGAAAGGATCATTGTGGCAGTTCACTGATCAACCCCTAAGGAGAATTGGTCAATGAGGGTGATGTTGTCAGTAATTCCAGCTTTGCTGGTGAGGTTCTGGAAGTTGGTGATGTACTGTTGGAATCCATCATCTGTGATCCCATCAGGGTGTTGAATAGTCTTTTGGATGAGTTTGGACAGATCCAGGTGGGCAGTGGCTTTGGTGTCAAAGGGATAAAAGGTGGTTTCAAAGTTTTTGGTGAATTTGTCAAAGGTTTTATCAGAGGCTTTGATAGAGGAGTCGGCCATCTTGTCATACCACATTTCAGCAAAGGAGGCACCTCGTCCTTCACTCATCTTGTTAAGGGTCATCATAATCTTGTCATTGTCAGCAGAGTATAGTGTGGGATTGATGGCGAAGTAGGCTTCCATGGCCTTGATCCATCATGATGCATCAGAGGATTTACTGGAAAAATCAGCAGGGAGGGCTACCTTAAGTTCTGTGGATCTAGTGGACATGGTGGGTGGTGGGGTAGAGGGTTGTTGTGGTGAGGGTTGGGTGGGAGGTACTGAGGGTATAATCAGGAGTTGGCTAGGTAGGATGAAGGTTCTCTGGGGAAGACTGGATGTGGGGCCTACTGGGGGGACTTTGTGTGATCAAGGGGAGGATATCCTTCTGGGGGTGGAAGTGATGTTAATGTCACTGTCACTGTTAGGGTCAGGGAGCCTGTAGCTTCTGTGATGGCTTGTGATGTCGATGGGGGAAGGTCCTTCACCTGGAGAGGTGGGACCAGGGAGATTCTTGATCTTTTGTTACATGAAGCATACAAGGAGGTCTCTTTTACTAGACAGACAATTGTAGGCAATGCTCACTAAGAGACCAACATCTACGATGCAATTGTTCAAGAGATTGAGACTAGGATAAGGTGACAGGCCTTCAAGGGTTTGGCTTAAGAAATGAAGCGACTGGCTTCCAAGGAATGGGACCAAATATACACTTGTATTGCGTAGATCAAGAATGGGAAATACAAGTGATAAAGAAATACTTTATATACTATGGACCAGTGTACACAGACCAAGGAACAATGGTTAAGAGAGGAAATAGAAAGAAACTAATAGAACATTGTGGAGATGGGGAATACTGACCAGTGTGAGAGAACTGGTGGAGGAGAGGATAAGTCTGTAGATAAGAGAACTAAAGATGAGATAGGGAAATAGAATTGTAACTGGTGAGAAGGAGAAAGCTATTGTTAGATGAGGAACAGCCTCTCCAATTGTAGCAATAGGAAAAGAAAGAAATAAGCAGTATTCAAGGATAAGGGATGAAAATTGTAACATGGGGACAGTGGTGTGGGTGTTGACTTTATTTGCTTGGCAGACAATGCAGCTGGCAACATATTTATGAATGTAGGTGGTCATTTCCAGCCACCAATAATCTCACTGGAGCAAGCTGAGGATGCAAAATATGCCACCATGTCCACAGGTCCCATTGGCATGGATGGTTGAGACCAAGTTTTATTGGGCAGATTCAGGGATGTATAACTGATTTTTGAAGTATAGTTTTCCATTGTCATAGTGCTAATCATGTTTGAATGCTTTGGCAAAGAGTGATTTCCCATCATCTAGTATGTGAAGTACCACAAAAACAAGTAGGTTGGATAGGAAAGAGTGGGCAATTTTGCTAGCAAGAGCAATATTGATGGCTTTGATAAACAGTATAGGAGGCAACAAGACAATGTCCTGGTTGTCATGGGAGGTATCTATCTCATCCTTGTGAGATAAAGCATTGCCAGGTCCCATTTGTGATCCTGGTGTGACCCAGAAGACAAGGTCAAAGTCTTGTAGGAATAGCATCCATCAGGCTTGTCATCAAGACAACTTATGAGGCTGCTTAAAGTAGGATAGGTTTTTTGTGGTTAGTGATCACAGTCACAGGGTGGCTTGTTCCTTGGAGATAGTGTATCCATTCAGTGAGAGCATGGATTACAGCAAGGAGTTCTCAGTCAAAAATGTCATAGTTGCGCTCTGCAGCCAAAATGGTTTTGGAGAGGAAGGTGCAGGGGTGTGGTTCCCATTGAAGTCTGCCTGCATAAGAACTGCTCCAGTGGCTGTGAGGGAGGCATGAGTCATGACAGTGAAGGGTTTGGTGGTGTCAGGGAGGGTTAAGACTGGTCCTTTGGTAAAGGTTGCTTGCAAGTTTTTAAATGCAGTGTTGCATTCTGTGGTCCAGTCCCATTTTGCCCCTTTCTTGGTTAGGTCATGGAGGGGTTGGTCAATTGTGGAGAAGTCAGGAATGAACTTTTGATAGAAGTTACAGAATCCAATGAACAACCATACTCTTTTTATGGAACTGGGAGGCTTCTATTCCTGAATGGCAGCAAGTTTAACTGAGTCCATTTCAACATGCCCTTCCCTGACAATCATGCCTAAGTACTCTACTTCAGCTTTGTCAAAAAAGCACTTTTCTAGTTTCAGAAATAATTTGTACTCTTGTAAGTGTTCCAATACTTTCCTTGTTTGTTTTGTGTGGAGTTCCTGGTTATTGGAATGGATAAGAATGTTATCCATGTAGACAATGAGCCATCCTTCTGCCATGAGATCACCAAAGATGTGGTTCATTAGTGCTTGAAAGGTGGTGGGAGAGTTGCATAGTCCAAAGAACATTACTGTTGGTTTGAATAGTTCCAGGGAGGTGATGAATGTAGCTTTCCATCTATCTTCAGGCTTAATAAGGACATTGTTGTATCCCTATCAGATATTCATTTTAGTGAAGATCAATGATCCTTTGAGCTTGTCAATTAGGTCAGAGATAAGTGGTAGTGGATAGGTGTTCTTGACAATATGGGAGTTTAGATACCAGTAATCTTGACATGGCCTTACCAATCCATCTTTTTTTGGTACAAAGAAGAATGGTGACACTTGTGGAGATTTGGATGAAACAATCTTTCTGGACTTGAGATGTTTGCCAACAAATGCTCTGCAAGCCTCTTGTTCCTTGGGGTTGAGTGAGTAGATTTTGGCCACTTTCAGGGAGAATCCTTCATTGAGTTCAATGGCATGGTCAAAGATTCTGGATGGGGGGAGTTCATCAATGGTTTTCTTTTCAAAGATGTCTCTCAAGTCAACATATGGTTGAGGGAGTTCAGCTTTAGGTTTCTCCATCTGTTGGGCTAACTTTGTTGCTAACATGGTTTTCCTGATTAGATAGGCTTTCTTGGTATACCTGTCCATTCTCTTCTTCCAAAGGTGGGCAATTTTGTGGTTAGGGTCCATTCCCAGGTAATGAATTAGGTATTGCTGGGTGATTGCAGCTAGGGAATCATGTCAAGGCGTTTTAGGGATGGGAGAGATGGTTACTTTCCTAGTGGCCCAATTGACAATGGAGGTTAATTTCTCAAAGCCAGGGTAGCTCCAGGATTAGGTTCTCCTGACCACAATTGACAACTAGGAATTTCCTTTTTTCCTTGGTTTTGGTGATTTAGAGATAGAGAGTTACTTTGTGGCAAATTATTCCTCCTTGATTAGCACTTTCATCCACATTTTATGCTTTGAGTGGTTGAGAGAGTCTTTGCAGTTGATATTCTTTTTTTTGATCAAGTCTTGGTCAATAAAGTCATTGGTTGCTCCACTATCTACCAAGGCAAAGATGTCAATGATTTGTGCCCCTTCATTCACAAAGATGGAGATGGAAATGCAAATGGATTTTTCATCCGGGTCTGATACAAATACAGGAGCAATAATTTCTGGAGACAAAGATGTTGATACTTTCCTCCAGTCTAAAAATCCTCGATTTCTTCAACTTTGGTAGTGGCTACTGTTTCCACCTTTCCTTTATCTTCTTCAGCAAAGCAGGTAGCAAGTATCCATAAGATCTCTTCTTTGGTGATTCCTTTCCTTTCAAGGATTCCTACAAACTGCACTAATTCCAATTTGGGTTTCAGAGTTGGGAGTGTGGCTGGGGTGGTGGTGATTGCCCTTACTCAGGCTGGATTCCTGGGTGGACATGGTGGTTCTTGATTATGAGGTTGATCCCAAGGGTAATTCTTGGTGTGACATCCAACCTTGTGACAGATGAAGCACTTGTTGTGTTTCATATATTTGGCTCTTTTTACAGGAGAGAGATGAATGGCATCAATGTCCATGGCATTGGGGTCTCACACCATTCTGGGAAGAAAAGATCTGATGCTACCTCCTTCTTAGAGAGCAGCAATCCATTTCTGCTGAGTGTGGAACTTGCTTGCCTGTCTAATCCATTCATTCAGCATAGTGGGGATATCTTTGACTGATAGGACCATCTGTCCCAGGCTGGGATCTAGTCCAGTGGCAAAGATCTTGATGAGGGTTTTTTTTATCTTTGATTCCTGTCTGTGCTGCAGCCAATTGAAAGTCTGTGACATATTTCTGGAATCCTTCTTCATGGTCCCTTAGGTTTTGGACAAGGCAATTCATGGTTCTTCTTGCCTTGTTCTGGATTTCAAAGGGGTAAAAGATCATCTTGAAGCTGGCTACCATCTTGTCCCAGGTTTTCTCATTGTCTGGGATGGTGGTGTTATTGAGTTTGTAGAACCATCCTTCCAAAAATGGCTTTCCCCTTCCTTTACTCATTTTGTTCAAGGCTATTAAGAGTTTTGCCTTATTGTTATAGACAGAGGAGTTCATTTCAAAGTAGGCTTGGAGGAACAGCATCCACCTATTTGAGTCTTCAGAGTTTCCAGAGAAGTCTTTGGACAATCCTGCCTTTAGCTCAGAGGGGCAGGACATCATGTTTATCGTGTTGGGGTTTAGAGGTTCCTCATCAGGTATTTCCATGTCAGGATCTTCCTCTGCTTCCTCAGCATTGAGTTTGGCAACGTGTCTTTCTATTTCTTCTCTCATGCATGGTTGTGCAGGGGAGAAGGTGGGTTGTTTGGATTGGATAGGGGTTGGTGTATCCTAGCTGTCAAAGAATCTGCCTATGGTTTCTTTGTTGGTTTTGTCTGTGGTGGAATTGGATGGAGGGCAAAGGGTATGGTGGAGGGCAAAGATGCGAAAGCAACCGGAGGATGATATGGTAGGCAATTCTCTTCTGCTAGATAGCAGGAGATAAGTGACAAGCTAGTTCTTTTGTTATGCTTGTGATGTAAGTCCTAGTCTTGAAGTGTACACTTTGGAGTAGTACAAGGACTCTGAGAGATAGGGGCTGGTCTCACTTCCTAAGTTTACACTTTAAACAAGTGGATGGACTAGAAAACACACTGGATTGCATAGAACTAGTTAGAGAATAGAAGTACAAAAGTGAGCCCTTATATACTATAGGGATCTGTGCACAGACCATGCTATGCAAGCAGTACTAGGGCTAAGGTGTCCATATATGGGTAAATAGGGACACAAGGCACAACTCCAAGAGAGAGCTACCTAAAAGTGGAATAGCATCTGAGTTAAAAGGAGTCACATGGGTGACCATGTGATGTTGTGTCCATAAGTAGAAGGAGAAACAGTAAGCCTATAAGGGAAGAAAAGAAAAGGAAAAACCATAACACACTCCTTCTGATTCAGGGTTTACAACAATATTGATTGCACTCACTTGGGTGGAATACAACTTGGATATCAGGTTTTACTAGCATCAGCAAAGCTGAAAATAATATATTAGATTGAATATGTGACATGCCACAAGGCAATCCTAACCTATACTAAATATTATAGGGGTGAACTCCATATATGAAGTTCAACAGGATAATGGTATAGGTGCAAGTGGAAATATGTATAGAACACATGAAGTGGAACGTAGTGCAGAACTGGCTGAGGAATGAGGCATTTCCCATGAGCATTTCTTTTTTGCCCTTTTTTCTTTGTTTTTACAACTTTCTTATGCTTTTTCTTTTACAACTCCCCTTTTTACATAGAGCAATATGCTCTTACAGACAATGACACCCCCCTCTTGACCCTTATGCTTATGATGTCATCTCCCTGGATGGCCATTGTCCTTTGAATCTGCAGAGCTGATCCTTTAAAAAGAGGATAGTGTTATGATTTTGATTTTTTATCTTATTGTATGCATTTCTTTTAATCTTTTATTATGGACTTATCCCTTCCCTTATGCACAAATATCTCTATCAGGCACATGGAGGTGACTGACCATGTGTTTATCCTTTATATTCTTATGTGATCTATGGATAATTCCTGGATCTTTCCCTATTGGCAATCCCCATGATCTCATTAATTTCCATCAATAGCTACGTTCTTCCTTTTCATTCCCCTATTTCCACCCTGTATCTGTATAATTGAGGCTATACACACTTCCATTGTAATAGCCACATGCTGGCCTCACCTCCTTAATTTCCACATACCTATGTTTAAATTCCTTCTTTTACTTTACCCTTATGTAATCATACTATCATAGATTGATAGTATACATATGTACACTTTCCATAGTACTTAAGGCTGCAAAGGCCAGCAAGGAACTCTATTCAAGTTCTCTTGTTTATTCCTCTAAGAAGGAGTGACAAGCAAGATAGAATCAGCCAATCCCTAACCTACTACTCCTTTACCACACAATGGCTTGGCATTCAGCATGGAGGGCTGTGCCCTTCATGCTGTTTGTTGGATTGTTACAAAACCCTTGACATCACAACAGACATCTTGTTGTTGTCTAGGAAGAACCTAGGCTTTGAATCTTAGAATCTCAATCCAACCTCTTGTCCTTTAAAGGCTATGCTTGCTGCCTTACCCAGGCCCAAGCATAACACTTGGTCCCCTTCATATCCATTGGTCTTATCTATCTCAGGCCTGTCACAGTATCATCCATATATGTTGGGCCTTTTGCAAGCAGGCTCACTGTATGCTATGGAGTAATGTGACTGCATTATGTGATTCCAGTGAGGTGTTGGGGTGTTATGGTAGGGGAGAAGATGGATGTCAAATTTTTAAAATTCCCACGACGCCAAGCTAGCTGAAAACCACAGTAAGGGAGTCTTCGAGCATGTTTTCTGGCAGATAAATACGCCCACAACTCCTGCCATTGACCTTCTTCCCCACTTCCATCCATCCATCCCTCCTATCTCAAGCTCACACGCAGTCACCTCAAAGGATAAATATGCCTGACTTAACCATCATCAACGACCTCGACGAAACCATCCATGTTGCATTTTTCATAACTGCCCCGACTCACTGGAAGAATGACCTCCAGCCAGGCGAGCGCTGGACGACACACCTACCCACTCTCCCGCTCTACTTCCAGGCGCGCTGGGCAGTGCGCACAGACTACGACAGTGGAACTGTCTATCGGTCGCGTGCGTTCTGCCTAGAAGAGTCTTTGAAGATGGGTGCAACGATCGGTGTGGCGTGTGCTGCAGGGACGGCGTCAGTCGTCACTGGAGCGGTGTCTATCCTAACAGGGTGGGATAACACGGGAGTTCCGTATATTGCGGCACCACTTATGTTGGCTGCAAATGCTGGTAAGACTTTTCCATGACTAGCCACCAAAGTTGGGGTTGGTGATTGATGTACGAATAGGTGGAAATAGGTACGCGACGATGCGCCAAGATGCCAAACTATGCGGGGCACGGGTATGGGTACCGTGGTTCGAACATAAAGAGTATTCGGTGAGGATGGTTGGTACAGGACAGTGTGGTTTGTGGGATGTGCGGAAGAACAGGCAGGTGTAGCCTACGTCTGCAGTGTGGGCTCAGCGCCTCGCTTCGAAGACCTGTTACGGTGTAAGCAGTGAATGATGTTTATGCATCCCATAGCGGTACGCATTTGGAAGAATCATCGTCACCTCCATTAGAACATCTCCGGCGAGTGACTGATGTGGATAAAGGAATGTTTAGTGAGAATGGTTAGCTGTGGGATATAGAGGAGAATAGGTGGGTGTAGATCTGCAATGTGGGATTGACTTGAATATCATCTTCAATACTTGTAGTATTGCTCAAGGTTCTCCACCAACTGGGCTAGCCTCCCCCCATCCAAGATCGTCAACGCTTCCGCCTCAGACGGGGTAAGCACATCCAGCAAAAACTTTATCCTCCCCGCAACCACGAAGTCGAGAAAGCAGGGTTCCTCCCCAAGCGCGAACGGTCCAACTGATTTCCCTTCCTCCGAGCCACCCCGGCGGTCATACAACGCTGTCACCTTGCGCAATAACCCTTTGATGGCCTCGAAACCTCGCCTCACACTCTCTGCGCGATCTTCCGGACTTGCAGAACAAGCGCTGATCAGTGTTGTCCACCGCTCGCCGAGGCGTGCAGTACGTGTTTGGTAATAGTATGCCTTGCTGGCGGGGTTGAGACGTTCGCCACCGAGGACGAGGAACACGAGAGATGCAAGGTCGGGGGCACTATCTGTCTTTCCATCACCAAGTGCATTGGTAGTTGTATCCGGAGCTGCACCTGCGCCCGCGCCACTTCTCGACCCAAACGAGAAAACGTCCCCAACCCGTTCCAGGACTGCACGGGCCGCAGGGCTCAACACCTTGGGCGTCTCAGGGTACGTTTCATCCAAGTACGTCGCGATTGCGAGGGAGTCCATGATAAACGCGCCCGTGTTTGGATCTTCGATCGCAGGCAGCGTGTGTGGTGTGTGTGTGATGCCTTTGGACTGAAGAAGCCCAGCGATGTCGGGGAACTCGACCCAGAAGGTCGTGAATGGCAATTGTTTATATCCGAGACAGTACCTGAGAAGGTGATAGTGATCAGCGAGAGCTTGGGAATGTGACAGCGAGGATGACCAGTAAGAAGTTGAATGGATACCTCGTCTTCATGGTATTTGGGGACCAGGGACGGCCCGGAGTGGTGCATGGAATATCATAGAAGATGATGGGCTTCAGTTCACTAGATGACATCGTTAATGGAAGCCATTCAATCGCGGATATCCTTGACAGAGTCGTGCGATCACGTGCTATACCACGTGACAGAACCTTTTCCTGGTCAGCCCCTGTGCTCCTCCTTGGACGATGCCACCTGGAACGCCCTACTACTCTTTTGCGCTACCTTACCCCATCCGCGTCGACAATTTTACAGACACAATCGACGACTTACCCCCACCGTACAATAGACCGCCCCTTCATCTTTTGACACATACCCACTCGGACCACATTCTCGGTCTCGCCTCAAAGTCGTTCGCATACCGTGTCATATGTTCACCCGATGCAAAGGAGATGTTGCTGCGTCACGAGGCCTACGCAGAACGCTCCTTGCACGACCATCAGTATCGTGCGGAGAAAAAGAAGGCATTTGGACATCTCAAGGTTGACCCGTTAGTGATGCCCAATGGCCAGAGATTCTTCACTGGCTCGAGGGACCTTTTGGTATGCAATCTGTTCTTTCTAATATCGTGACCCCGACCCGCGTTCGACAGCACGCGATACCGCTCAATACACCCACAGAATTCGCCATTTCTGACGGTGAGACCGTGACAATCACTCTTATCGATGCAAATCACTGCCCTGGTTCTGTCATGTTTGTCCCGTCCGCCCCGGTTTTGCGCATTTGCCTTCATTCTCCCGAATAGGTTCTTGATTGAAGGTCCTCGTGGGACCGTCCTTCACACTGGCGATCTCAGAGCTGAACCATGGTTTCTCTCCTCCATTCAACGTAACCATTTCCTACAGCCATATCTGGCTAATTCTTCGGGTGACCTCCGAATTCTTGTTGCTCGAAGGGAGGGTACACATGCAGAAGCGACGGGTCTCGTAAAGACACTCAAGGCCATCTACCTAGATACTGCCTGTCTGCTCTCTCCCCTCGTCGTGCCCAGCAAAGTATGTTTGCTTTTTCACCATTTTTATTCCTCTGGTATTTTTTTAACTGCTCGATTATGGTCTGTAGGAGCGCGCAGTTCAGGGCATCGTCGAACTAATAGCTTTATTCCCGTCAACCACGCATTTTTTCATCAACACCTGGACTTGGGGCTACGAAGACATTCTCAAAGCTATTTCACATGCGTTTCACTGCAAGGTACCCAATCTCACTTTAACCTTGTTCTACCAACAGAAATTCTTCATATATGCGCAGTATATCTCATCCCACATGGCCGTTTCGCTTAAATAACCCGCATATATGCGCTGATTACCATCTCCAACACCACAGATTCACTTTGACCGATACAAATATTCAATTTACTCCCATGGTTCAGATCCATTTTTGCGTGCGCTTGGTACACGCGACGCTGCTTCCACTAGATTCCACGCATGCGAACGGTTTGATCGCTGTTCCTTCGTGGACGTCCCTCTCTATGACTATGGAACTAAAGGCGCTGTGGCACCGCCTAGCAAAGAAGGAAAGAAAGTGGTCTATGTAAATGCAGTAAACATGAGCTGTGCTCGCTGGGAGGCCTACCAAGCCAACGTCAGGTGGCGAGTCTTGAGAGGCGAGAACATGGACTCGTTGGTAAGTTGGGATCGTACTGGATCCCCATTTTCACTGATTATTACGCTCGTTTCACTCCATTTGAAGCTCGTCCCCTTGTCTCGCCATTCACACCTTCCTGAGCTCATGAATTTCGTGACACTCTTCCGACCACTTCATGTTGTTCCAAACACCCTCGACCCTTCGCTCGACGGCCTCGATTGGGGTGCCATGTCCAAGATGTTCTCGGGATGTCTTTCCACGGCATCGACACCTGGCTCCTTAGTATCTGTCATGGCTCCCCCTTGTTCTTTGACAAGCCACCCCAGCGTGATTAGGTTTCCAGGGCCATCTACCAAGTGCGACCCAAGAAGGCTCTTTAGGACGGGTGAGGAAGGGCAGGTGGATACGGCATATTCAAACTTGGTTGGCCCTAGTAATGCCGCCGATGAGTGGGGCGACAAGGGCGGGAAGAGAGCAAGAATGGAGGTGTTGAAGGCGTGGATAGGTACCGGGAGACGGAAGAGTCTCGCGGGCATGCATCGCGATTCCGACGAAGATGAAGATGCACAGCAAGAAAATGATACAGAAGAGTATGGACTGATGGCTGGGCCGAATCAGCTAGGACCATCGCCAGTTATAGCGCATAGGAACCCGAAGAGGTACGCCGATGATTCGGATGACTCTTCGGACGAGGGCGGGTCGGACAACCATGCAAGGACAGCCTGGCAGTTTTTCGGGGTTGGGGAACTGGAGGATGGGTGCAAGACATGGTTGTCGCCCTCGCCGCAATCTCAGTTTCGGGTCCGAGCGGAGGCGCTGGTTGACATAGGGACGCTCCCTACGCCAACCTCTTCCCCTCTTCCCCTCGAGAGAAGGTTGGTGGGGGATAATAAGGGCAAGGAGCGTGCGATCGAGCACGCCTCACAGAGGGACCTGCCAATAGTAACCCCAGTGAGATCTTCTCTCG
>JBBPNM010000022.1:0-23924 GCA_038090895.1 Boletus bicoloroides
GGGTCAGATGAAGTTTCTACTACTTAAAACTTGATACTAAAGGCTATGGAGTGGTGGTTTGAATCTATCTTGCTTGGAATGGGGAATATCAAGAGAACTTGACTGAGTTCTCTGGGCAGCACCTTTGACCTTATATACTACTCAGTATGTATGTACATGTGTGTACTGGATCTACCAATATGTATTGTATAAGTCCATACTCTATACCCATGAGAGTGAGGGTGAGTCATAAGCAGAGATTAAAGATATGAGGCAAAGAGCCTTGGGAATGGAAGCATACAGAGATGAAAAGGCTATGGCATAGCCATGACACGGAAGAGAAGAATCAGAAATGAAGAACATAGCCCTGCACAGGATGGAGATGAATGTGGGAAAGAGAAGTTGTACAAGGGGGTCTAGACTAAGGAACATTCCTGTTAGTCACATGAGAGAAAGAAGATAAGAGAGTGTTTGTGCAATAAGATAATTGCTGCATGACAAAAACAACTAAGTCCATAAAAGAGGCATGAGTGTGTAGAAAAAGATGGGAAAAATCAGGAAAAATAGAGGAAAAATAATATGTCCATAATAGGAAGAGCCTAGACTTGCATCTCAAACTTTAACTTAATTCCTTGTCTCTCAAAGGCTACACTTGCTGCCTCACCCAGGCCCAAGCATAACAGCAATGGAGGACCTGTGAATAGATGGGAAAACACCTTCTACAACTGTAGAGAGTGCACAGCTCCTACAGCAGCTGCAATCTGAGAGCACCATATATTCAGCTTTTGTACTAGACAGTGTGACAGATTTTTGCATGTGTGATGATCATGAGAATAATCCATCCAAAATCTTAAAGAAGTAGCTGGTTTGAGAATGGTATAAGATCAGATCAGAATCCCAGTTGGAATCTGTACAAGTCATTATTCTGAGTCCAGAGTGACCATCATAATTGAGGGAATAGTTCCACATTCTAATTAAATAGTGACAGATATACAGCACTTTGTTGAGATGATCCTCAAATGGATTAGTGGATTGGCATGCTAGTGCTATAGCAGCATAAGCAATATCCAGATGGATTCCAAGACTCAGGTATAGCAGTGATCCAATCACTTGCTGGAATCTGGATTTAGGACAGTGTTCAGGAATTCTGTATTAGGTATTGGATAGTATCCAGCAGGGAGTGGTGTAGGCACAGATTTAGCATTGGCCATTCTGCAGCACTTGAGAACAGTGTTGAGATAAGTGCATTGATTGATAGATATTTTGTGACCATTCCAGCAGATGCACATGTGAAGGAGTTTGTATGCTTCCCCTAGATCTCTACATTCCCACTTCTGCATAAAGTGTATCCTCACTTCATCCACAATGGCCTTATTAGGACCACAGAACAGGGCATTGTCTACATAAATGATGGCTATGACCATTTAGGAGCCTTTTCATTTGAACAAGAATATTCCAGCATTGCATTTGAGGTGCTCAAATCCAAGTTCTCTCATGGATTCATTTAGAGTCCACTATCAGGCTAATCTGGCCTCTTTCAGTTCATAGAGTATGCATTGAAGGCACAGGACCTTATTCTCTTGTCTGGGAATTTTAAAGCCTTCCAGCTGTTCTATGTAGATTTCCTCATTGAGTTTGCCATATAGATAGGCACTCTTAACATCAAGTCTGGAAATGTACCAGTCTTCGAGTGCAGCTTATCTGAGCATAAGTTAGACTGTTTCAAAGTGCACAATTGGTGAAAAGATTTGGTTGAAGTCAGATTCCTCAACTTGGGAGAAGCTTTTTGCTACTAAGTGGGCTTTCTTCCATCTGTCTGGTTTGGCATCAAAAACCCACCAGTTCCAGATTACTTTCTGGTCTTTTGGATGATCAACAACTTCATAGATTTTATGCTTTCACAGCATGTCTAACTTCTTGCAGCATGTGTTTTCCCATTGTTTGCACTCATCCAGCAGCAACCTGAAGATATCATGATATAACCATTCACAAGGTGGTTTAGTTGGACTATCATCAGATCTGATTGCCTTGGTTTCAAAGTACAAGGGTACCTTGAAGTGAAGGGACAGAGGAATAAGAGCTTAGGTTGGAATACTCACCTGGTGAAGATAAATAATGGTTATCACCAAGAGTGGGCTCTGAGAAATCTCAGGTATATGGAACAAATCAGAAGATAACTCATTAGATTAATAGGAAGGACAGAAAGGCCCTCCTTATATACTGATCGAGAGATCAGTTAGAGAGGAGCTTGAACTCTATGAAGAGATAAGAGCAAGTAGTGCTATAGGCTAGACTGTACAATATTCTAGAAGAATCTACAGTATCTAAAGATAAGATCCAATAGCATTAAGGCATTAAGTACTCTGTATGATGTGCTATGGTGCAATAATTGCACCATCATGAGCAACATGGATAGTAGAATCTAATCATGTGAGATATCACATGATTGTTTAGCAGTGACTGTGACATGTCAGTTATACTGTCTGTCACAACTAAAGAATATCTGTCACAGCTAATGAATGTCAGTCATATATCAGGGTCTTATCCTAATGTCAGTGATACTAAGCCAATGTCTACTAGGCAAAGCCTAATGAATTAGCATAGTCAAATGACATTCTCAACACTCCTCCTCACTATTCATGTTGGGAATGGTATAAGAGTAAGCATCTTTCTTCCTTCTTGGACTTTGATCTTTCCAAGATTCTTGGTGAAGATATCTGTGAATTGTGTATTAGTGGTAACATAGAAAAGTTCTACTTCACCATGTTCCACTGCTTTGTGAATATAATACTGAGGGATGCAAACATGTTTTGTGTGACCTTCTTGTGCTGGATTGAAGGCAAGGAACATTGCTCCTTGATTATCCACACACATAGGAATGTGTTCTAGTGGAATGTGAATTTCTACAAAGAGATTTCAAATCCACTATATTTGTTTATTGTATTCTGTCATTCCACAATACTCAGCTTCTGTGGAGGAAAGTATAACATGTTTCTGTTGTCTGAGAAGCCAAGGGACTATTCTGTTTGCTAAGAACATAGCATAGCCAGTTGTGGAGTGAGAAGTTTCCACATCTTCTACACAATCAGTATCTGAATAGGTGATCAGTCCAGATTCAGTTCCAGAAGCAGAATACTTTATATGTTATGAATCAATACATTTATCTGATTATATGATTTCTTTTTAATCTTTTATTATGGACTTATCCCTTTTCTTTCATACAATTACCCCTATTGGGCATATGGAGGTGACTAATCACATGTTTGCCCCCTTTTACCTTATGTGATCTATGGGGATTCCTTGGATCTTCCTGTGTTGGCAATCTACCCACAATCTACTCATCTCTGCCAGTAGCTATATCTTCATTTCATTTCCTCCTATCATCCACCCCCTAACCATACAATTGAGGCTGTACTGCTTCCATTGTGATGCCACACATAGGCAGCACACTCTTCATATCTGCCTTTATGCTTCCTTTCACTTTACTTTACTTTATCCTTTTATATCTTCTCCATTGTAGATTGTATGTATACAAATGTAATCTTTCCTTTAGTACATAAGGTCACTAAGACCACAAAGGAACTCATTCAAGTTCTCTTGTTTATTCCCCAAAGGAGTGACAAGCAAGATAGAATTGACCATTCCTTTATAATCTACTTTTTCTTCACCCAATGGCTTGGCATTCAGCATGGAGGGCTGTGCTCTTTGTGTTGTTTGTTGGATTGTTACACATATCAAACTTCTTCTAGAGACACAGTAGGAGGTTTAAACCCTCCATTGATCTATTGGATGAGAATGGTGCCAGGACCATACATAGAAACTTTGTTTCCATTAGCAACAGAAGCAGTTTGCTTCTGATCTCCTAGATGAACAAAGTCATTGGTAAAGGGTGATAAATGGTCAGTGCAACCACTGTCAATCATCCAGTGTAAACAATTAAATGCAGATATAGATGAATCACTCTGGAGCACAAAAGCTCTGATGCAATAGGAAAAGTATTCATTGCTCTCTTCATCAAAGAAGGTGTTAAGGCCATCAACCTCTCCATGTTTTACTTCCTGTATCCTATATATGTCTCAGCAATCCAGTTGTAAATTACCCTCATGAGTTCCTCACTCTATAGGTATGTAGGTCTCATTGAAAATAGATGGAAGAGTGGAGGCATGGAACTCTGAAGTCAAGGTATAAGGGATAGGAGGATCAGGAAAATAATGATCAAGAACATTGAAGTGATCTTTGTCCAAAAGCAAACCCCCAATAGAAAATACCATCTTCTTCTTTCCTTTCAAGTCTCACTTCAATAGAGCATCCACTGAAAGTAGCATATCTTATCTCATAGATGGTCCAGCTCCTTCTTTGGAGACATCAGATGGAGCAGGGTCAAAAGGAAGGATTAATATCAGTAGTCTCCATATCTATATCCACATTCATGGTGCCTTCTTTCCAAGAGTTAAAGTTTGTATCCTCAATAATCTCTTCAAACCATTCAGGTTCTTCTCTAGCCATGTCATTGTCATATTCTGACCATGGATCTAGGTTTACCTGTATAGAAAATTCTGTTGCTTCATTTAGCATAACTTCATCTGTGATGACTTCATGTACAAAACCTTCTCCCTCAAAAGCATGAGCTAGAGGGGCCTTTTCTTTTCCTTTGTTCTTTTTCTGCTGTTGCATCTTGAACCCTTTGTGTTTGTTGTCCTTAGCCTTCTGATAAGAAGACTGGAATGGTCTCCTCTGTTGGGATCCAAGGTGAACACTGCCAGATGTCCCAGAGGGTTGGAACAATGGGTTTGTCTGTCCATCAGGAGGTCTCCACTGGTTGTTATAAGGAGAACCCTTTCATATCATATTGGTTCAATTATAATCCCTTACTTAGTGCTACTCTTTTTCCTTGAACTATTGTTTCTTTTCACTGATGACATATTCATTTTTACTAATTGTCTGATACTATTGTATGATCACTCATCCCTTGTCATCACAATTACTCCTCCATCCAATGTTATTGCTTGATGACTCATTCTTGCTTACCTCATTACTGTTCTGCAGTGTTCTCTTGGCTTCTCTTTCACTTACTTCATCCTTTACTATGAGCCAGCCCTAAACACTAGGAGTATGATATATAAGGGAACCTTAGACAGGTATCCCTCTCTTTAAGCTAGTTCTCCTTTGACTCCTTTGACTCCTTGCTCCCTTGGTTCCCTTGTTCCTTGATCCTTGTACCTGAGTACCAGCAATCCAATTGGTCTGCCTTTCCCAAGTCCTTGATTGTACCTTATAAGTCTCTATCTACACTTTGAGCAGGTAGCTTGTTCTTGTAATAAACTCCCTTGCCCCTAGTAGCCATTGTCACCTGAAATCCCCTTGACATTGCAACAGATGTCTTGTTGCCATCTAGGAAGAACCTAAACTTGTACCTTGAACTTTGATCCAACTCCTTGTCTTTCAAAGGCCACACTTGTTGCTTTACCCAGGTCCAAGTGTAACAAAAGAACTAGCTTCCATTCCTAGGGCTGCTTTGTCACAGGCTCTCTCCCACCATTTCTAACCAAGTACCTTCATGGGCTAACCTATACCAGCCCTCCCCTTGTCCACCCAGAAATCCAGTATCCACCTCACCAGCTGCACCCAGACCACTCCCACCAAACCCACCCATGGCTCCCTCAGCTAAGGAACTTCACCTTGGAACCCCAGAGGACTATGATGGCAAGAAAGCAATCTTCCAAGCCTGGATTAGATCTGTTGAGCTCTACCTCCTTGTCAATGAGGAGATCTATGATATTGATCAGAACAAGATTGCCTTTGCACTCTTGTTCATGAAGAAGGAATCCATCCTAGGATGGGCAACAATCTTTACCTCTGATGCCATTGACAACAAGAAGTTTGGAACCTTTGCCAACTTCAAAAACTCTCTCATTAAAGCTTTCCTCACCACTGACCTCAAGGCAAAAGCCCTTGCCTGCCTCCAGTCCATCACCCAGACCAAGGATGAAATCCTCCCCTACATCAATGAATTCAAAATTGCTGCCCACCTCAGTGGGATAGTTGACCAGACTATCCTTATCTCCCTCTTTGCTGAAGAACTCAACCCTGCACTCATGTGTCACATCTACTCTATGGACTCTGTACCCTCCATCATTGACAAATGGTATACCAAAGCTGAAAGGTTCCAAGTCCAATGGAACCAATCCAATCAAGTTGTGTCCAGATAAACCAAAGACCACAAAACCCCCTCCCCTTCCATATGCCCTTACCTCCCCTCTACCCCCACTGGGAAGACCAGGGATCCAAACACTATGAATGTAGATGCCATATGCATTAGGAAGCTCACTCCAGAGGAATGAAAGATTTGCATTGAGAAGAGTCTTTGCTTCTACTGTCAAAAGGCAGGACACAACAGTACCAGTTGTTCCATCTTCACTTTGCCCTGAACCCAAGAGTCCAATGCATCAACAAGGAAGAAGAACTCCCCTGCCTCCAGGAGATAGATGACAATGACAATGAAGGAGTAGCTAGGGTCACTTTTTCTTCTGAAGACCAGGATTTTTGAAATGGGAACTTTGTTTAACACAAAGTTCCCCCTCTTTGATGTGTGTGCCTGTAATAGTATCTTGCACTCCAAAGGCAATAAGAATCCCTCTACAACTCATCACCCCTTTCCACACATTGAAAGTCATTGACACTCATGCCCTGATTGACAGTGGTGCAGAAATCTCTTGCATCAACTGGCAGTTTATCAGACAACACTCCCTCCCCACCACAAAACTCAATATCCCCATCAAAGTACAAAACATCAACCAAACCTCAAACAAAAATGGGAAAATCTGCTTTACTTGCACTCTCTTTACCAACATAGAAGGTATTATACAGAAATACCTCTTCCACATCATGTTCTGTGGCAGAGAGACTATTATCCTCAGGCTACCCTGGCTCCAAACCACCAACCCCATCATTGACTGGTCTCACCAAACCATTTCTATCTCAGAAACCTGTGATCAGTCCAAGGATCTCTACTCAATACATGCCACTAATACTGAACACCACAATGCCTACTTCCAAAAACTCCTACCCTGAACCCCCAGGCACGTCAATGTGGATGCTGTAACTAACCAACACCTTTATGAGTTTTTACACCATGAAACTGAAGACCAATTCATCACCCAGGCCAAAAGAAACTGAGCTCTCCATAGGATCATTTGAGAAGACTTCCACTTTGTCCTGGGATCTCCAGTGGTGGCCAGACTTACCACTGCCACAGAACTTGCTACCATTATAGAAAAGGCAAAACACCCTATTGTCCTCCTCAAAGAGTTCTCCAAATTTGCAGAGGTCTTCTCCAAGGAAGCCACTGACCATGTTCCCCCATCCTGGCCTTATGACCATGAAATTAACCTTATGAGATCTTTGTCCCAAAAATCAGGAAGATTTACCCATTGTCCCCAGATGAAAAGAAGGCCATAAAGGACTTCCCCGAAGAAAACCTGGCCTCAGGAAAGATCTGCCCCTCCAACTCTCTCCAAGCCTCCTTCTTCTTCTTTGTTAAAAAGAAAGATGGGAAACTCCACCCCTGCCAGGATTACCACTATCTGAACAAACATACCATCCAAGATGCCTATTCTCTTCCCCACATCTCTGACCTCATTGATAAACCCAAAGATGCAAAACACTTCACCAAGTTTGACATCCAATGGGGGTACAACAATGTCCACATCAAGGATGGACATTAGTGGAAAGCAGTCTTCATCACAAACAAAGGATTATTCGAATCCACTGTTATGTTCTTTGGTCTCAATAACTCCCCTGCCACATCCCAACACTTCATGAATGACTTCTTTTACAATATGATTGCTGAAGGATGGCTTGTCATCTACATGGATGATCTCCTCATATTCTCTCCCAATGAAACCACCCACATTCAAAGAACTCATCAGGTGCTACAGCAAATGAAGGAGTTAGACCTCCACCTGAAACTGGAAAAGTGTAAGTTTGCCTCCTCAGAGGTGGAATACCTCAGCATGATAATCAAACCCAGACAACTTGCCATGGACCCAGTCAAACTCAATGGAATTGCCAGCTGGCCCACTCCTACCAAAGTCAAGGAAGTACAATCTTTCTTAGGCTTCACCAACTTCTACCACCACTTCATCCCAGACTATTCCACCATGGCCTGCCCCCTCCTTGACCTCACCAAGAAAGACCACCATTGGGACTGGACAGCCAAAATATAAGCCTCTTTCAACAACTTAAAATAGCTATTCCTATCAAAACCTATCCTCCAACTCCCCAACTTCACTAAACCATTCACTATCACCACTAATGCCTCAAAATATGCCTTGGGGACTATCCTTCTCCAAACTGACTTCAATGCCAAATGGCACCCCTGCTCCTACCTCTCCCAATCATTCATCCTAGCAAAATGAAACTATGACATTTACAATCAGGAACTTCTAGCCATCATCTGAGTCCTGAAATCCTGGTGACACTACCTTCATGGTTCTCCCTTCCCAATACAAGTGTTCACTGATCACAAGAACTTGACATATTTCTGCCAAGCTCAGAAACTGAACAGACCCCAGGCCAGATGGCTCCTCAACCTGGCTGACTTTGACCTGAAGATTGTCCACATTCCTAGAAAACTTCTTACTGGACCAGATGCACTATCCTGCTGTTTAGATCTACATCCAGATGACTTGGATAATTCTGAAATAGTCCTCCTCCCTGACTTCCTCTTTATCAACCTCATTGATATAGTCCTCCACTCTCATATTTACTCAGCCTCCTCCACTAACCCCCTTGTATTGCAACACCTTTAGTCCTTCCTAGAACCATCTATCCCTACCACCTTCCATTTCTGCTTATCTGACTGGCAGGTATCTGAAGATATCCTTACCTACAAAGAACATATATACATCCCCCTGGATAACTCACTCTGACAATCCATAGTCCACTGTTGCCATGACCACAAAACTGCTGGCCACCTAGGTTACCTTAAAACCTGTCAGCTTGTTGCAGCAGAATTTTGGTGGCCTGGGCTTGCACAGTTCATCCAACAATATGTTAAAGGATGTGCCACTTGCCAACAGAACAAGTCAAATACCTACCCCACCATTCCACCCCTCACTCCTATCCACTCCCTCACCTTTCAACCTTTTCAACAAATCTCTTGTGACCTGATCACTGACCTGCCAACCTCCTCCGGCTTTGACTCTCTCTTGGTCATGGTCGACCATGGGCTTACAAAGCCATCTGAGAACCAGGAGTAACGACCCATTCAATGTTGAAATCTTGGAGGAAGAGTGACCAACAAGCTTGTTGGCAAGAGAGTTTTAGAGGATCCTTGATGTAAGATAGATTTTTGTGATCAGTGATGATAGAGATAGGGTGTGGGGTACCCTGGAGGTATTGCTTCCATTCAGAGAGTGCAAGGATAACAGTGAGGAGTTCCCTATCATAAATGTCATAGTTTCGTTCAGCTGGGGAGAATGTCTTTGAGAAGTAAGCACATGGATGGAGATCACCATTTGTGTCTTTGCATAAGGACAGCACCAGTGGCAAGCAGAGAGGTATTGGACATGATATGGAATGGGCAGGAGACATCCAGGATGGCGAGGATAGGGGATATGGCAAAGATTGCTTTGAGAGTGTCAAAGGATTGTTGGTGAAGTGGTGTCCAAGACCAGGTGATATCTTTCTGGGTAAGAGCAATGAGAGGAGTGATGATGTTTGAGTAGTTGGGGATGAATTTGTGGTAGAAGTTGGCAAAATCAAGGAAGGAGCGAATGCCTTTGACCAATGTGGGGGGTTTCCAGGAAGATATCACAGAGAGTTTGGTGGGATCCATATGAACTTGACCTTGGCTGATGATTAGACTGAGATATTCCATAGTCAGGGTGTCAAAAGAATATTTGGTGATTTTCAGAGATAAACCGTGTTCTCATAGTCGTTGGAGGACATGTCATGTCCATTCATAATGGAGAGCAAGGGTACCATAGGTATGAATGCCAAGGTCATCCGTATAGATTTTAAGCCATCGTTTGGCAACCATGTCCAAGAAGATATGGTTTATAAAGGCTTGGAATGTAGTATTATGCTTGGGGCATAAATCCTAGTCTTGAAGTACACACTCAGGAGTAGTGTAGTGACTCTGAGAGATGAAGGCTGGTCTCACTTCCTAAGTTCACACTCAGGCAAGTGGATGGACTAGAAAATATGCTGAAATGTGTAGAACTAGCTAGGGAATAGAAGTACAAAAGAGAGCCTTTATATACTGTAGGGATTCATGCACAGACCATGCTATGCAAGCAGTACTAAGGCTAAGGCATCCATAAATGGATGAGTGGGGACACAAGGCATAGCTCCAAGAGAGAACTGCCTAAAAGTGGAATAGTGTCCAAGATAAAATGAGTCAGAGATAAGACAGATCAAGAATAAGTCACATGAGCGACCGTGTGACATTATATCCATATATGGAGGGAGAAATAGTAAGTCCATAAGGAGAAAGAAGAAAAGAAAGAAAAACCATAACATGTAGGAGGTGCATTGCAAAAACCAAAAAATATCACCATGGGTTCATAAAGACCAAAGGGAGTGATGAAGGCTGCCTTCCATTGATCAGATTTCTTGATCTGAATATTGTTGTACCCCCATTGAAGATCAAACTTAGTGAAATAAACAGAGTCTTTCATGTCATCAATGAGTTTGGAAATAAGGGGTAGAGGATAGGCATTCCAGATGGTGTGGGAGTTTAGGTATTGATAATCTTGGCATGGGCGAAGAGTTCTATCTTTCTTGGGGACAAAGAAGAATGGGGTAGCTTGTGGTGATTTGGAGGGGATAATTTGGCCAGTCTTGAGATGTTCTTTGATGAAGGTTTTGCAGGCGTCTTTTTCAGTGGGGTTAAGCAGGTATACTTTGGTGATCTTGGGGACAAACATATCTTTGAGGTCAATGGTGTGGTCAAATGGACAATGAGGGGGAAGTTGTTCATAAGTCTTCTCCAAAAATACATTAGCAAAGTCTGCACAGAATTTCAGAATGGTTGCTTCCTTGGGTTTCTCTGCTTGGGCAATCTTTGTTGATATGGTGAGTTTATCTACCTGTTTGTCTGTGGATTTATTTGAGGGAGGGCACTCACAAAGAGTCCTCTTGACCCCTTGAGAATTGGGGACAATAGATAGGTCTTTTGAGCAAAAATCAATGGTAGATGTTCTCCAATTGATCTTGGGGTTCCATTTCTGGAGCCAAGGCATGCCAAGGATAATTTGGGGGTGAGAGAGTTGAATGACCATGAATTTGATTGTGTTAGTGAAGGATCTGGAAGTGAAGGAGATAACCATTGTCCAACAAATGGTTCCCTTGTTGTTGGAGGTTCCATTGACGTTATAAGTGATAATGGGGGAGGGTATTGGAGATAGTTTGAAAATTCCACATGGAAGGAGATGGGGATCAATGAAGTTATTAGTTGCTCCAAAATTGATGAGAGCGGTTGTGTTGATGGTTTTCTTAATGCCTTATAGTTGAATGGGGAGACGCATAGTTCTATTGTTCACTGGTGCTACAAGTACATTATTTGAATGATGGAGAGAGGATGTCAAAGCAACTCTCCTTCTTAAAAATCCCATGCCTTGAGAATTCCAGGAGTGAGGGCTACTGAAGCAATCTCTTCAGGGGATTCTTTATAGCACATCTTCAGGGTGGAAAAGATTTCTTCATTGCTTTTCCTGGAGGTTTTGAGGGAATTGACATATTTGTCCAGCTTGAATTGGGGAGGGGTGGGAATTTCCTGGGATGATGAGGAAGTTTCAGTGTGGTGAATGTTTTGAGGATGAGGAGTGGGAGATGTGGTGCTACTGGGGCAAGGGGTATGACAAGTAGTGGCATTGTGGCCAGTCTTGCGACAATGAAAGCAACGGCCTTCTCTGATACATTTGGCATGTTCTGTGGGGGTGAGTTTTGATAGGTTGACATTGTCAATGTCCATGGTGTTGGGATCTCTCTGGAGGCAAGGAAAAGAAGTGGAGGGTTGAGGACATCCTCCTTGAAGAGCTTGGATACACATTTTCTGCGTGTGGAATGTCTTGGCTTTTTCAGTCCATTCATTGATGGTGGTGGGGATGATAGACATGGAAAGGATCATTGTGGCAATTTGCTGATCAACCTCCAGGGAGAATTGGTCAATGAGAGTGATGTTGTCAGTGATTCCTGCTTTGCTGGTGAGGTTCTGGAAGTCAGTGATATACTGTTGGAATCCATTGTCTGTAATTCCATTGGGGCAGTGAATGGTCTTTTGGATGAGTTTGGACAGATCCAGGCAGGCAGTGGCTTTGATGTCAAAGGGATAAAGGGATAAAAGATGGTTTCAAAAATTTCAGTGAATTTGTCAAAGGTTTTGTCAGAGGCATTGATGGAGGAGTTGGCCATCTTGTCATACCACATTTCAGCAAAGGAGGCACCTTGTCCTTCACTCATCTTGTTAAGGGTCATCATAATCTTGTCGTTGTCAGCAGAGTAGAGTGTGGGATTGATGGCAAAGTAGGCTTTCATGGCCTTGATCCATCATGATGCATCAGAGGATTTTCCAGAGAAATCAGTGGGGAGGGCTGCCTTAAGTTCTGTGGATCTGGTGGATATGGTGGATGGTGAGGCAGAGGGTTGTTGTGGCAAAGGTTGGGTGGGAGGTACTGGAGGTGTAATTGGGGGTTGGCTAGGTGGGATGAAGGTTCTCTGGAGGAGACTGAGTGCAGGGCCTACTGGGGGAACTCTATGAGATTGAGGGGAGGATATCCTTCTGAAGGTGGGAGCAATGTCAATGTCACTATCACTGTCAGAGTCAGGGTGCCTGTAGCTTCCATGATGGCTCATGGTGTCAATAAGGAGGGTCCTTCACCTAGAGAGGTGGGATCAAGGAGATTCTTGATCTTTTGTTACATGAAGCATACAAGGAGATCTCTTTACTAGACAGACAATCATAGGTGATGCTCACTAAGAGACTGACATCTACGATGCAATCATTCAAGAGATTGAGACTAGGATAAGGTGACAGGCCTTCAAGGGTTTGGCTTAAGAGATGAAGCGACTGGCTTCCAAGGGATGAGACCAAATATATGCTTGTATTGTGTAGATCAAGAATGGGAAATACAAGTGATAAAAGAATACTTTATATACTATGGACCAGTGCACACAGACCAAGGAACAATGGCTAAGAGAGGAAATAGAAAGAAACTGATAGAACATTGTGGAGATAGGGAATATTGACCAGTGTGAAAGAATCGGTGGAGGAGAGGATAAGTCTGTAGATAAGAGAACTAAAGACGAGATAGGGAAATAGAATTGTAACTGGTGAGAAGGAGAAAGCTATTGTTAGATGAGAAACAGCCTCTCCAATTGTAGCAATAGGAAAAGAAAGAAATGAGGAGTATTCAAGGATAAAGGATGAAAATTGTAACATTGTCCAATCTGTTTCACATTCTGTCTGGACTCAACTGCACTTGTTGTTCTATACTAGGTGTAGTCTACACCACCCCTTCTCACCCTCACAACCCATCCTAAACCCCTTGGGATGAGTCACACTCGCACCCACCTTTTTTCCTTTTTCCTAAAAGCCTGACCTCCTGGGTCAGCATCATCCCATTTTATATCACTTTACTGTGTCAAGATCTTGGAACTCAGAACCACTAAGGAGATGTGGGACTGCTCTTGACCTATGCATTCTGAGCAATCAACATCCCAGAAAAGTACTAGATCAACTGCAGATGTATTTTGTGGAACTTAAAGACACTAAATTTGAACTTCCAATTAAGACCCAGATTATGCTTCTTCTTGCAAAGCTCCTTTCTAACATGGAGGTGGTAGCTCAGAAAGTTGTAACTGACAGGATCATGGATACCATCATCTTTAAATCAATCTGGAAGCTTACAATCCTTTCCTATAAGCAATGTACCATCTGGCATGGACAGGCTCCACAATCTGCTCACAAACTATCCACCATCAAGCCTAAGCCTGCAGATCTGTTGTTCACCTCCCAGCAGTAGCAGCATGCACCTCACAAAGGCAAACAAGGAGATAGCAGACAATCCAGATCCAATAGTGGGATTTCCAGACAGCAAAACACCAATGGAAACCACAAGAAGAAACACACTTATGGCACTCAGGGTAGAAAGGCTAAACAGCAGTGGGAAGGCCAGGAAAACCAAATGCTCACCTCTCCTATCACCTACAATGATGTTGTTATGCTTGTGGCATAAATCCTAGTCTTGAAGTGTACACTCTGGAGTAGTACAAGGACTCTGAGAGATGGGAGCTGGTCCCACTTCCTAAGTTCACACTCAGGCAAGTGGATGGACTAGAAAGTATGTTGGATTGCATAGAACTAGCTGAGGAATAGAAGTACAAAAGAGAGCCCTTATATACTGTAGGAATTTGTACACAGACCATGCTATGCAAGCAGTACTAAGGCTAAGGCATCCATATATGGGTCAATGGGGACATAAGGCATAGCTCCTAGAAAGAGCTGCCTAGAAGTGGAATAGTGTTTGAGTTATAAAGAATCAAGTTATAAAGAGTTACATGGGCAATTGTGTGATGTTGTGTCCATAAGTGGAAGGAGAAATAATAAGTTCATAAAGAGAAGAGAGAAAAAGAGGAAAAACCATAACAGACACATTCTCCAGATTCACTTCCATTACAGGACTTGCAAATAGTCTCCACTTTGCGAATTCCACTCCAGATATTCTGGAGGACCCCTGAAAGGCTGTGCACACCACTGTTGTACCCTCTTTTGGACCTTCTGCCTTTGAGGAAACTCCTTGCACCATATCACTCATTGAGTGAATGGGTGTTGAGGTCACACCTCAGGTAGTCCAGATCCTGGATCCAATCTCTGCAAAAGTCCCCTAGACCAACACTCATCTCCATACCTTGCACAATCACTCTGCCACATTTTCTATCCAATCTGTAGTCCAGTGCACCTATACCTGGTATATCACATTCTGGACATAACATCCCAACCTTTGTCTATGGGAACCTTCTTACTGGATGATCTCACAGTCTGTGGTGATGTCAAGAGCATCAGTTTCCTTCAGAATACCAGAAAGGAATTCTTGCAATTTGAACTGTACCTATCCAGAGACTCAATCTATATAGTCTGATCACATGTATATAAGGACACTCATGTCAACCTCACTATTGTTTATGCTGTGGATTATCAGACTCTACACAAACATCTAGCATGCACTTCGCATGATGTAATCTCACATGTGAGAAAGAATACCCAGAATTTTCTGGATGTCACCTTTCCAAAGAAGGACCCTATATGTCCTGGCTGTGCTTATAGCAAGATGCCTAACCATGCTTTCTCTCCAAATCTGGTCTGCACCAAAAAGGCTTATGAGTTGATCCATTTGGACCTCAAGTCATTTCTGACAGATTCATACTGGAAATACAAATACCTGATTGTCTTTATTGATAATTACACTGGATTTGCATGGACATTGTGCATGCTAACTAAAAGTGAATCCATTAAGCATACACACAATTTTATCACATTGATTTCCATGCAGCACAACTCCAAAGTAGTAAACTGGATATCTGATGCCAGAGAGAAATATAAATCTGATGTTTTTGATGCACTCCTGAAGCAGCATGGAATTAAAATCCTACAAAGCACTCCACATGCCCCACAACAAAATGGTTATGCAGAAAGATTCATACATACCATGATGGATAAAGCTGAGGCAATACATCATGAGGCTTGTATTCCCCCCAGCTATTGGGAATTTGCTATCCAACATGCCATCCACATATATAATTGGACTCCAATGAAGCAATTGAATTGGCATACTCTGTATAAGTTATTGCTATCTGAGATTCTGGATATCTCATATCTCTGAGTTTTCAGTTGTGGTGCATATGTCCACATACCCCCAGATGTTCAGATGAACAAACTCACTCCAAAATCTAAACTAATGACATACCTTGGTATTATAATCAGAAATGAGCACAATCATATATTCATGCAATTTCTGAATAATATGATCTTCACATCTGCACATGCTCTCTTCAATAAGGCTACATTTCCTTATTGTAAAACACAGTTGAAGAAGCATAACACCCAGATCCAACAGGATACTGCTCCCAGCGATCCTACTGGATTATTACTGAACATGTCCAATGATGGTGATCTGCTACTGGAACAATCTTCCAAGGCTTCAGCTCCTGCTGTTGAATGCCCAGAAACTCCAGAACAACATGACACACTATCACCCGTGCTGTGAACACCCCAGCATGCACCTAGACAACCTTCTCAGGCTCTGCCTGCAGCTCCATGCTGCTCTGAGTGCAAAAAGAGAGTTCCACTTAGATTGGATAATGTCTATGATGAGAGGAGATATCCTGTCCAGCAATATAAAGATGCAGAGAAATTCTCCCACTGGAAGGAAACTGTCAACAAACAACCCCTGGTACCAGTTATTCCTGAACCTAGTTCTTCAGAACCACCAGATGAGGTATCAGACATAGTGAAACTATGTTAGGAAGGGGAAGTGAACCTGCTGCATTCTTGCTTGCCAAGGCAATTGGATCTGATGATAATCTGACTAAACCACCTTGTGAATGGTCATATCATGATATCTTCAAATTGCCACTGGATGAGCACAAACAATGGGAAAATGCATGCTATGAGGAGTTAGACACACTACAAAAGTGCAAAATCTATGAAGTCATTAATCATCTAAAAGACCAGAAAGTAATCTGGAACCAGTGGGTTTTGGTGTCAAACTGGATGGACAGAAGAAGGCCTGCTTAGTAGTGAAAGGCTTCTCTTAAGTTAAGGAATCTGATTTTGACCAAATATTCTCACCAGTCATGTGCTTTGAAACAGTCCAGCTTATGCTCAGATTAGCTGCACTCGAAGACTGGTATATTTCCAGACTCAATGTTAAAAGTGCCTATTTATATGGTGAACTCAATGAGGAAATCTACATGGAACAGCCAGAAAGTTTTAAAATTCCCAGACAAGAGAATAAGGTCCTGTGCCTTCAATGCACACTCTATGGACTCAAACAGGCTGGATTAGCCTGGTGGCAGACTCTTAATGAATCCATGAGAGAACTTGGATTCAAGCATCTCAAATCTGATGCCAGAATATTCTTGTTCAAGAGAAAAGGCTTCCAAATGATTGTAGCCATCATATATGTAGACAATGCCCTGTTCTGTGGTCCCAACAAGGCCATTATGGATGAAGTAAAGGCACACTTTATGCAGAAGTGGGAATGTAGAGATCTAGGTGAAGTGCATGAATTTCTTTGCATGCACATCCACTGAAATGGTCATAAAATCTCCATTGATCAATGCACCTATCTTGACACTGTTCTCCAGTGCTGCAGAATGGCTAATGCTAAATCCACACCTACACCACTTCCTGCCAGATACTATCCAATACCTAACATGGAATCCTTGAATACTGTCCTACAATCCAGATTCCAGCAAGTGATTGGATCACTGCAGTACTTGAGTCTTGGAACCTGTCTGGACATTGCTTATACTGTCACTGCACTAGCATACCAATCCACTAATCTGTCTGAGGATCATCTTAACAAAGTGCTGTATATCTGTCACTACTTAATTGGAATATGGAACTATTCCTTTGATTATGATGGTCACTTCAGACTCAGAATAATGGCTTGCACAGATTCCAACTGGGGTTCCAATCCAACCTCGTGCTGTTCTTCTTTATGATTGTGGGCAGATTATTCTCATGGTTATTGCATGCACAAAAGTCCATCACTCTGTCTAGTACAGAAGCTGAATATATGGCACTCTCAGATTGCAGCCGCCAAGCTATCTGGATCTGGACTCTACTTCACAAACTTGGATACAAAGAACACCCTATCCCTATCTGCAGGGATAACCAGGGATCCATTTTTATGGCTTTGAATTCCATTATGGAAAAGCACACCAAGTACATCAACATCCAGTACCATTTCATCTGTCATATAGTGCTAGATAATAAAGTGCAGCTATACTACATCAAAGGTAGTGAAAATCCCACAGATATGTTCACCAAGAACTTGGGATACATTAAGTTCTCCAAATTCCAAACAGAACTTGGACTTCATTTGTACTAAGCAGCTTTATGTGCTAAGTACCATTCACACACCTTATCAGGTGCTTAGTGAGGGGGGGAGTGTTGAACTTATGCTATCAAAGCAGCAATTTCAGTACCAATCTGTCAGGATCCAACACAGTACTGATGTATCCATTTGTATCCAGCTTGGACTAGATTCACTGGACTACTGGACTCAGATCTGGATTGTGGGTTAAGGGCCAATTAGATGATCAAGCCAGACTCTCATTGTGCTATAGACACATGTACATTACAATATGGACATTTGTAGTCTATTCCTCTATCCATGGCACCATTAGGGCTTTGCCATATTAAATACAACTATTTTGTATATAAGGCTGAATATTTCACCTAAATAATATCAAGGATTCCAATACCCTCTTACTCTTAGGTGAGCTTTGAGTGGGATTCCTCTGTGTGCCCTAGTGGCTGCATCCAAGTGCCCTCTGGGCTGCTCCCCATTCAACACTAAACATAGGTGTTAGAAATTAAAGAAGTGAGGCTGGTATGTGACTATCATAATGGAAGTTTGATATAGCCTCAATTGTATGGATAGGGGGTGGGAGATAGGGGAAGTGAAAAGAAGACATAGCTATTGACAGAGATTAGTAGAACATGGGGAATTGGTGATAGGGGAAGATCCTGGGAAGATCTAGAGATCATGTAAGATAAGAGGTCATGTAATGTCAGTCACCATCACACGATATAGGGGACTTTGTGATAAGGAAAGGATAAATCCATAAAAGATTAAAGAAAAAGAGGCATACAATAAGATAAATGGTCAAATTATAACACCTTTCCTGTTAATCTAATAAGTTATCTTCTGATTTGTTCTATCTACCTGAGATCTCTCAGAGCACCACTCTTGGTGATAACCATCATTTACCTTCATCAGGTGAGTATTCCCACCTAAGCTCTTATTTCTCTGTCCCTTTGCTTCAAGGTACCTTTGTACTTCAAAAGCACTCACTGTAAGAGCAAATAGGAAGGAGAAAAAATAACTTTGGTGTGTTACCATAATTCTCAGGTAGTATTTCTGGTGCTCAGTGCTCAGTTTGGACCTCTTGATGTAATTATGTATATCAACAAATACAGGCCACACTCTAACCCCACCCAGTCATTCCTCAATACCAGTTTATTCAACTTGAACAATGTGACTATTTTGTCTCTACTTCCCTTCAGCCACATTGCTGATCACTTTCTTTTGAAACACCTTGTCTGTTTACTCTTTTGGACATGGTATCCAGCACTTCCAAGATTACTTTGCAGCTCACCAGGTTTGGACTTCACTTGTATCTGCTATAGCTTCATTGCATTGGGGAATTGAACACTGCATGCTATGTATTTCATTGTAGCCATGTCTCATGTCAAGATATACCTGTTTGTGTATATCCATGTGTACAGTGGCTCAAAAAATTGTCTGCATTTTTGGTCATTTTGCACTAAATGCATTATTTCACACTAACTCCTAATGGCCACCCTAATATATGAGTGTATAAAATGTAGAGTGGACTCCTGGCTCTCTACTGGTCCAGGGGTGAAGGGATTGGAATATGATTGGACAAAATGGCTGCCATTTTGAAACAACAACTCATTTGGACAGTTTTTTGACTTTTGATTTTGATTACATATATTAGACCCTAGCATGCTATAATATGATTACATACATTTAATAAGGCTTCTATTATGTTACTTGTTACAATTCCTCACTTAGCACTATCCTTTTTCCTCAGACTACTATTTCTTTTCACTGATGACACATTCATCTTTACTAATTGTCCAATACTATCATATGGTTACTCATTCCTTGTCATTACTTGATGACTCATTCTTGCTTACTTCATTGTTGTTCTACATTGTTCTTTTACTTTCTTTTTTGCTTATTTCATCCTTCACTATGAGCTGGCCCTAAACACTAAGAGTATGGTATATAAGGGAGCCTTAGATAGGCACCCTTCTCTTCAAGCTAGTTCTCCTTTGACTCCTTGAATCCTTGTTCCCTTGTTCCCCTTGTTCCTTCATCTTGTACCTTAATACCAGCAATCCAACTGGTCTACCTTCCCAAAATCCTTCATCATACCTTATAAGTTCCTACCTGCACTTTAAGTAGGTAGCTTGTCCTTTTGAACAAACCTCTTGTCTCAGCAATCATCATCACCTAAAACCCACTTGATGTTACAACAGACATCTCATTGCTGTCTAGAAAGAACCTAGACTCATATCTTGAACTTCAACCCAACTCCTTGTCTTTCAAAGGCTATGCTTACTGCCTTATCCAGGTCCAAGTGTAACATTACCATGATGTCATTGAGTGTTAGATAGCATATACAAACCACACTATTCCATGTATATTTTCCCACCATTACCATGAAATCCATTTCCACCTCTTAAGGAAATAATATGATCTCTTTTTCCTCTTATAGTCTTTCTTCCAGGAAAATTTCTTTCCAAATTGGCCTAGAGAAGTCTATAGTATGCCAGGTTCTTTAGGAACTCCAGCCAAAGAAGGCTAGACTTCATGGTGGCTGTCCTTTGAAGCTTACCCCTACCAACAAAAGGGCTATTGTTCAGCAAATTATTACTGGCAAGACCAAGAATGCTGTTTATGCCACTCAATACATCAATACCATCATTGATGCTCCTGTCTATCCTCATACTATGAGAAATACCCTCAAGGAAGCCAACTTAAAGGCTGTGGTAAAAAAGAAAAAGCCACTCTTTTCTAGTGGTCACAAGAAAAGGAGATTGCTTTTGCTCTCAAGTACAAGTATAGGACTGTGGAAGACTGGAAGAGAGTTATATGGTCAGATAAGACCAAGATCAATAGGATTGGGTCAGATGGGCAAGAGTATATGTGGAAAAGGAAGGGAGAAGGGCTAATTGCTAGAGAGATCCAAGGTACAATCAAGTTTGAAAGAGGTTCACTAATGGTATGGGACTACATAGGGTGGAATGGGGTGGGGATTTTGAGTGAGGTGGAGGGGAGAATAGATGCTGACCAGTATGTGGCCATTTTAGAGTAGGGGTTGCTGCAAAGCATAAAGGAACCTGGAATTCCAGAAGATGACATTATCTTTCAACAAGATAATGATTCCAAGCAAACCTCTAGAAAAGCCCAAAAATGGTTTGAAAAACAGAAAATCAAGCTTCTGGACTGGCCTGCACAATCTCCAGACCTTAGTCCCATTGAACACACCTAGAATCACCTCAAGAGATGCCTCTTAGGTTATGAAAGTACTCCTACAAGAGTTTATCAATTGTGGAAAAGAGTAGTGGAGCAGTGGGGAAACATTGATGAGGAACATTGTCAAAAATGGATAGAAAGTATGCCTAGAAGGATTGAAGCAGTTATGAAGGCCAGAGGAGCTCATACCAAGTACTAGATACCTAGATTTATATAAAGTCAAAAAACTATCCAAATAAGTTGTTGTTTTAAAATGGCTGCCATTTCTTCCAATCATGTTCAAATCCCTTCACCCCTGGACCAGTAGAGAGCCAAGAGTCTGCTCTACATTTCATACACTCATATATTAGGGTGGCCATTAGGGATTAATGTGGAATAATGCATTTAGTGCAAAATGACCAAACATGTGGACAGTTTTTTGAGCCACTATATCATTCATGTCATGATGATAAATGCAGATTCAGTCATATTGTCTACTCTTGTATGATATAAGAATGATAGAATGCATCAGTACATGTTTATATATATCTTAATGCGATGTGGTGTCATAGTCTATGCACTTTTGTGAAAACAATTGTATTGTATCTGAAAAAAATGATTTACTACATTGATTGCTAGTGTCCACAATACAGTGGCTCAAAAAAGTGACCCAATATTGTGTCATTTTGAAGAGATTAGAGAATTGTGGAATATCAAGAAGAAATCAGGCAAGGTGCCTGCAAGATGGATAAAAGGGTGTGCTCTTGGCATTCCAAAACTACTTTGGTCATGTGACTTGGTTGCCATGGAGGCAAGATACAGGCATTTTAAAATGATATGTCATTGGGACATTTATTTGACCCTACATGTATCAGTCATTATTTCATATATAATATAGGAATTTAATAGCTATTGATGGTTGCTCTGTTACCAAGGTGTGGAATTATGTAGGTGACATAATTCCAAGTGATATAAATATCCTGTGTCCCGCTCCAATTGATTCACCATCCCATGAAGTCCATTTTTACTTTATTAGAGCCAATATTCTTGTTATCTCTGAATATGGCCTGTCTACTTGTTAGATTATATCCAAGACTAGTCTAGGGAAGTCCACTATGACCAAAGCCATCAAGGAGGTCCTTTCAGAAAGGGAGAATATCAAGTTAGGACATCCTTGCAAGCTTTTTTCTATTAAAAAGAGAAAAATTGTTTTGAGTGTTACCACTAGGAAGGCTGAGAATGCTGTTCAAGCCACTCACCTCATCAACTCTGCCCTTCCTTTTTCTCTCTCTGCCCAAACTATTCATAATGTTCTCAAGGCTACATTTTTGAAGGTTATAATAAAGATTTTTTTTTTTTTTCCTGCCAAGTACAAAAACTGGAATTTGAAGGGCTGGACCAGAGTGATTTGGTCTGATGAGATAAAAATGAACATAATTGGGTCAGATGGAATGATTTATGTGTGGAAAAAGAGAGGTAAGCCTTTATAGGACAAGACAATCTAAGGAGTAGTGGAGTTTAGAGAAGGTTTCTTGATGGTTTGAAAATGCATGGACTGGAATGAAGTGGGGATCTCTGCAGAGGTGGAGGGGAGGATGAATGCTGAACAGTATGTGTCCATTCTAGAGGACACTCTGCTTTCTAGCATGGAAGATTATGGAATTTCTAAAGAGGATATTATCATTCATTAGGATAATGACTCCAAATACTTATCCAAAAGGGCCTGAAACTGGTTCAAATCTTAGGATTAGGGTCCTTGACTGGCCAGAACAGTCACCAGATCTCAACCCTATTGAGCACCTCTGGCAACATTTCAAGAAAAAGCTCAATAGCTGTAAAAGACTAGCAAAAGATGTTTAAGAGCTTTGGGAGAGAATTGAGGCAGAGTGGGGGAAGATAAAGGTTGAGAAGTGTCAGAATCTAATTGAGAGTATGCCTAGAAGATTTAAGGCAATGATACAAGCAAAGGAAGGGCATACAAAGTACTAAAATCCATATTGTAATATAGGGTCAAATAAGTGTCCCAATGACATGTCATTTTAAAATGCCTGTATCTTGCCTTTATAACAACCAAGTCACATGGCCAAAGTAGTTTTGGAATGCCAAGAGCAAGCACTTTCATTCATCCTGCAAGTGCCTTGCCTGATTCCTTTTTGATACCCCACAATTCTCTAATCTTTTCAAAATGACACAACATTGGGTCACTTTTTTGAGCCACTGTAAATGTGCTAGTTATGACAGCTATGAGAGCATAGATACCTTGTGACACAACCTTATCTGGTAATGTCTTGTTTCTGGGATTTTTGTGATGCTCAACATCCACAGTGTCAAACACTTCATATGTTCCAGGACAGAGGGGATATGTCCATATATGGACATGTCTGCGCAGCACATTTCTTGTGACCACTGTCCGCTGGAATCTCTGCCAGAAAGCGCTGGAAATCCCATATCCCGAACATCCTAAGATCCATCTTCCGACTCGTCCATCCTCGCCGGACAAGAGTCCTAGGTTCAATCAACAACTCGATCAAGTGACTTAAAACTAGTAAAAACCAAAACTGCTCTGCCAGGGAATTCATTACAGGCCACCCGTACTAGTAATCATGTCGCTTCAAACATCTTTTGAGGGAACGGCCCAAATTAGACCCGGCGTTTAAATCCCCC
>JBBPNM010000023.1:0-23550 GCA_038090895.1 Boletus bicoloroides
GCAAACGCCTCATCCGCACATGGGGTCACGACGCAAGCAAGGTAGTGCTTGAATACACGTGGGTCCGGGCATCCATAGATGTTGGTCGACCTTTGCTCGATGCCGATAATTGGGGAGGCGCAATGACAGTAGACGATGGGAAACCCGTTACCATTGACGGCATTGTAGTGGACGAGGAAGAACTTGAAGAAGTTGAGGCACTCGTAACAAAGTCGGTCGTCGGATTCTTTCGCAACACCGTCTACTGATACACTTTACAAGAAGTCCACTACCAACGCCCAGGGTCACTCCGGTGGATCCCGCATCCCAACAACCCGAGAACACTGTTGTTGAACGTTCGGACTTCACCCGATCGGGATCCAATACATCATGTATCACGGGACCACCGCCACCAGCACCTGCAATAGCACAGCCAGCCGTGGTTGGCACAACCCTTTCCAAAGAACCGATGACAAACACCCACATACCACCAGCACAAAGTCCTCCGCCCCCACCAACTACACAACCATTACCCTATATCCAATCTACTTTATTCGTGCAACCGTCCCAATCTCAGAATACCTACACATATGCACCGTTTGCTACCCAGCAACCCTATCCTTCCTCTCAGCCCCAAATGATGCCAATTCGACCATTTCCGCATACGGGCCTTCCTTCTTCCCAACCATACCAACCGCAAATAATCCACGCTCCCAGCGCGCCCCATACTCCGTTGCCTTCCGTTCAGTCTCCGATGATGCCGATGACGTCGAACACGACATCCATGAATGGCGTGAACCTTCAGACTCCGAATCTTGCGACCATAATGACCATAATGGAGGTTGTGCGACACATGGATCAGTCTAGCTGGTTTAGCCAGAATCAATTGCCCGTATCACAACAACCGATTAATTCTAATGCCTCCACGTCCTCCGAGCGACCAACCACTCCTGAGCTTACACCTTCAACCTCTACTTTTCAAGCGTCTGGGAGATTTCAATCTCCTGGAATCGATGGATCTTTGACCACCCATCAGAGCCACTTTCTCAGAAATACTGCTACCGCTCCCCGGAAGCACGGGTCTGGTACCGAAGTTTCTGAGGATCGTCCCGTGACACGAAAATTGCGTATCAATCCCTCCCGTGGTCTGCCAGACGAGATGTTAACTCCGTCGACCTCTCGCAAGCGCCCGCCCGCTGTCAAGCCTACTAATCCACCTTCGAAGCGGTTGCGTAAGGGCAAAGAGAGAGCAATCTCTACGGACTCTTCCGAACATTCCGAAGTTGATGAACTCATGGAAGCTTCAGACGATTCGTATTCAACATATTCCTCTGCTTCTCTACCTGTACGACCTCGAAATATCGTTGCACGTAAAAAGCACGGTGAAATTTTCTTGTCTGTGTCTGGGCAGCCGTTGCGATTCTTTGTACAAGTAGATCTCCACGGTCGTCACACCGTGGTCACAAATATCAAGGTGTGTTTAGATAGCATTTCTTACCGTAAACTTGATGCCAACGGATTTAGTAGAAAAACAAGGGAAAGATTGTCAACAATATTGCAGATGCCGACTATTCGATCTTGTTCGCTCGTTCTGATACCTTTCAGGGCCTTCTTAACGAGGCCATTGCTCTAGGCAAGTCTCCAATCCTGGCCGCCTTTGTGGCGGACTGCATCGAAGAAGGTGCCCTGTTAGATGAAACAGACTATATTGTGGAGTCCTTCGCGAAAGTCAAAGCTCTGAAACGCGGCCGTCAGAATGCTTTCTCTATCAAGATCGAGACTGCGGAGACGTTATCCCATCGGGCCAAAGTAGTACAGTCTAAATCTTCTCCGGCCACTGGCGAAGGTAAGAAGCCCAGGGAGACTCCTTTGACGGACAAGAAATCGAAGAAGGCACCAAAGTCCGCGCCGTCCAAACCTACCGTTGAGGACCGGGGGGATTCAACGATATCACGTTCCCCGACGCCTCCTGCCGCAGCGACCCGTCGATTGATGAGGAATGGGAAATACCTGTTCACTGAAGTGGAAGATGAATACTTCCTTCACCTCGCCAAGCATCACCTGACTTGCGACCCCACTATTTCTAACACTGCTTTGGTGCACAAGCTACACAAAAAAGTAAGTGTCGCCTGTGATCTAGGTGTACTCAATTCATGATCCCGATCTAGATGCCTCATCACACTGCTGCATCATGGGCGGCTCACGTCGACAAGAAACTGAAGGGTGCCTTAGAAGATGTTAGGAGGCGGGCGAACATTGCGAAGCGGAAACGTGACAATGATACGGTAAACCAGAACTTATCACAAGGGTTAGTAAATGAGGGTGGGCCCTCCAAAGGGCATATCTCGAGCACCGCCGAGGGGAACAGTGATGTTCCACCAAATCCAAGCCAGTCATCTCAAGAGGACCTGGAACGACAAGATTTCGACGTGATCACTCATTTTTTTGCCTCCGGGGGAGGTGGTGACGACGATGACGATGAGCGTGTGTGGCAAGAACTGGATAAACACGTGTGTGTTGCAATTTTACTTTGAGCCTTTGGACTAAGTGATTGCATCACAGCAACAATGTAGGTCTGCCGGTTCATGGCCTGATTATTATGCAGCCCACCAGGAACAGGTTTACACCCGCATCGAGGAGCTGACGAAAGAGCGTGCTGGGGACTAGGCTAGTAACCCGAGATACCGGGGTTGCCCGTGTGTTGTACTTGACGACAGATATCTTGGAATTGAAGCGAATCTGACGCCATTGAAAATTCGTATGAGACAAGTGTAGTGGTCTATTTAAGAGCTGCATTTTGAGATACATCACTCTCACTCTATTGAAGATGGAGGAGGAGACGGATCGAGAGCAGGCTTGTGAAATATGGGTCGAGTCTTGAAAAAAGTCTTTCGTTTCTCTTCCTTCTTATCTTCGGTATCCCCGACTATTTGGCCTGCATAGTCAAAAGTAGCCATGGCCCCACCGACCACCGCACAGGAACCGACAGCTATAGGTAAGGAACGTGCTACGAGAAAGTATGCGTGAGACATGCAACTAGGTCACGATGGCGAAACGTACTTCGAATACCCGCCAAGAATCCAGCTGCACATCCGCCAGCAAGCCCGTTGAGTGCATCGTCAGTTTCACGCTGATTTGCGACCACCGCCTCGGTGAACGCAAAGGTAGCGCCCATTGCCGCTGTTCAAGCATAATTCAAAAAAATATGAAAGGTAGTGATGTCGAGGGGACCCACCGAAAGTTCCAATAGAGCCACCGGTGCGGGTCAAGAAACCAGCAGCACCAGCCGAGTGTGAAGCCAGAGCATTCTGCACTGCGCTGACGAATGCCCCGACTGCGCCTGCCTGAAGACCCGCCGTGGTTGCGCGCGAGAGAGGTGCTTTGGGTTCGTATGGGCCCTGAACGGGCTCGGAGGGTGCTTCAGTGGGCATGTGAACGATGAAGAAAGCTCGGACTCGAGTTTGATCGTTTACGCTCCTCCTTTCCATTTTCGGCCAAATCCTCAACCATGACCACGTTCGAGCTCAGCAAGACCATCGATGTCTGTATCCCCTGCATTTTTTTTTGCAGTAGCATCGGCCTGAATGTTGGAGTAGCTTACTTTCCTAGGTTCAGCTCACTCGATCGCTTCCTTTCCTTGGGATGCACTATCCCTACAGACACTCTGGGCCGGAGAGCTGGATAACCCCGAGCTACAGGAGCGTTGGAGGATGATGACAGACCATTGGTCAGGCACTATGGTGGTTGGTGGATCCGACGCCGTCGCGGTTGTTTCTCCCACCCATCCAAGTAATGGATTTTGCGTTAAAGTCACTCAGGACGGCATTCAAGTTTGTATTCAACAAGGGTTGGAAATGGCTCAGTTGACATCCCATCCTCGCAGGATCCATTTCGTGCCGTGGCATGGGCCTTATCGAACGAAGCCCCTCTGGACCCTTTGATAGTGTGTTCGCGAGGCCGTATACTCTACGTACTCAACGCTAAACAAAAAAACATAGTCGGGAAGCTTAGGGGTCATGGCGGGGTAAGATGTCCAGTGGGTCCGCGAAACAGTTTGCGTTCCTTGACCGATTGGATTAGGAAATCACTGCGATTGCGGTCCATCCTTCTTTCCCGTATCTGATTTGCACATGTTCGAGGGACTTTTCGGCGAGGCTATATGATCTAACAATGACACCACGCGAGTCTCCCAACAACCCACACTGGCCCCCTTCCACGTTGCCTAGTCTCGGTGGCGCTCCACACGGTTTACAATCAAGTGAAACCGAAGGCGTTGGGGTTGGTCGTTGTGTGGCCATCCTGTGTGGTGGGCCATCTGGTGGGCATAATGCTGCAGTATTAAATGCCGTAGGTGTATTTAAAGACTAGATGTCTGGGCTCACCACAGCTCAGTCATTTCACCCCACCTATCCGTTTTTGGCAACCTGTGGAGTGAGTAAATATTCCTCGACCATCTATTCATCTAAAATTCCGTTTTAGCTCGACAGGGCTGTCAAAATATGGTGTTTACCAAAGATGTCCTTCGACGAGGTAGCTCGTGAAGATAAGCCCCTCTTCAGCTCAGCCCGCATACATCAGGCAAGGATCATGTCAGTAAATTGGTAAGTCGTAAACACCCCAACCAGATGCAAAGCGGTGTCGATATCGTAAGTAGGTTGAGCCTAGACGTCCTCACGACGCACAGCGCACCAGCTTTGATGCGCCAAAACGGGCAGAAGGAGAATGTACACTTTGAGGACGGGACAATCGCGATTTGGCGCTGGCTCGGGATTGATCGTTTCTTCCCACCGAACCAGCAGAAGCCATCAAAGGTGATGAGGGGTTGTGCATCGGTATGTTCCGCGTCATCGTTAGTAGTGGACAACTGAGCGTTCTCTACAGGATTATCAGGAAAGCTGTGAGCGTTTTTATTCTGGGCATGGCCACTAAATCCTGAAATATTGTTCTCACAAGCTTCATTCAAATTATTATCGGTTGCACCCATATCCCAACTTACCCGTCACCTTCACATCGCATACACCCTCAAAAATAACTATGTGATCGCCGTCACGCTCCCTGATCGAGTACGACTTCACAACGTAGCTGATTTTCAACCGCGACAACGGCCCCCCTTTCCACTTGACGAAAATGACGGCGATGAGATTACCAACCTGAGCCGCTTGCATCTGGATGAAGAAGGAGATGACGAAGAGCATGTTGTTGCACCGATCGTATCCCGGAGGACCGCCTTTTCGCCGCCTCTCGAGGGACAGGATATTAGCATCCCGAGAGGTGAGTACAGCCTGCAGGCTGTCGCACTTGGCTGTCATGGGTTGTCACTTATGGCACTGGGTGTCAATGGACAAATATGGATCTGGACGAACGCAGTAGACTAAATTCAGGCGTCATTTTGTATGAATACCCATGCTCTGAGCGCGCGCATATCCTTCATATCTTTCCACGAACCCCAATTATGAGATCTTTGCTTTGGAAAAGTCGAGCTCTGGATGAGCAGCTTGGAACTTTTGCAGTGCCTAAGGAAGTAAAATAATGAAAATACTTGATGACCAGGAGATGACTGTCCGCACCTCCATCTTCTTTAACTCGTCCGAAGTGGGCTTGCCCATTTGCTACAAGAAAGCGGCTTAGTCTGTGTGGTGAACAACAACGGATGTGATACCTTTTGCTGATTATCAAACTTGACAATATGAGCATTAGATAGAGTAGGAACCTTCCAACGCAAATCATACCATCATTTTTTCGACCATCCCCCTGCAAGAGCGTCAAATTTCGTTATGATAAGCGTATTCATATCACCTACCTAGTTTCACCGTCGAGATCGCTCAACTTACTGTTCTCCGGCTGAATCTTCCGAGTGTCGATCTTTGGGTGATGGGTCAGGATGTTCTCCCACCACTGTTGTTTGTTGACTTTTTCAAGATGAATCAGGACGGACTCCTGATCCTCTGATATGATGGTAAGATGTAACACAAAGCGAGATAGGTTTTCTTACCCAATGTCCAAGTGCTATCCTCGACTTTTATTTCCTTGCAGAGCTCACCGTCGAGGATCTTATCTTTCCCTTTAAGCCCGACGACGAGTTTCTTCTTCTGAATGATAATTGCAAGTTCCCTGGCGCGCGTCCCCTTTGGTACGGGAACAACGATGTCCACATCGCCTAACTCCTGCCTCCAGGTATATGGAAGAGCTAGGTTACAGTGGGTGCCATCAGACACACAACTATGGATCCGTTCAGACTTATCTTACCAGCCTGCTCGGAAGCTTCACGCTTTCTGTCAGACTTGTCCTTGGCTTCCCTCTCTTCCTTTGAGAGCTTGTCGTACTCATCGTCGGACATGGTGACGGTCAGGAGATGATCAGGCAATGTGATCTGCACGTGACCAAGTGTCCCAAGACTTTGTTTACTCTTGTGTATAGTGACGCCTGAAAGTAACTTGGTCACCTCGCGAAAAGGCCCCAAGTTCCTTCGACCGTTACCCACCCTCGTGGTCGTGTTCGCCCCCGGTCGTTCACGGTGATATTTCAATCTGATGGCATCGAACAATGCCTGGACTGACTTTGAAGTAAGTTGTAGTCATCGTCTATCTGCGTCATTTAATCCCTCCTAGAATTTGCGCCATACTGTCAAGCATAATACCGTCGATAAACTCAAGCAAATCTTGACTGGCTTCAATGATCAGTGTCAAACCGTTTTTGTCAAGTCTGGAAAGAAGCAGGATTTGATTGATAGAATCGTCTATCAAATGGATACCTGGAGACAGTCTAATAACATAGAGAAATGGACCAAAGCTCAAGCCATCCTCTATCAGGTCCGTACTTCCGGAGTGTGAGTCAAGGATATCTTTGTCCACCTAAGCCAGCATGCATCCATCGGACGCGTGGCATCATATTGTTTAGTGGTTTTGCATTCCACAAGAAATCTTGTTCCCCGCGCTGCGAGCACGTTGTTGATAACCCATTTTTTAGGTATTCTCAAAGCCGGTCAACGGGATCGGCGGGAGTCCAGCCCGTGCAGACAATGACCCCCGCACCATATGGTTCTACGTCGATATTCCCTGCGACCTCGACTGGCCGTTATGATCCATACGCACCACCGCGGGCGCCACCCCCACCAGTAAGCGCTGCAGCAGTTGCAGGTGTATCCAAACCTGGTAAGATACGATACTGCCTTCACACCACCTTTACTAAGTAGCTTTCAGCTATACGCTTCAAACCATCCCCTTTCTTCCGCATCGATCAGTCGGTATCTGTAATCGTGGAGTGTCCAGGTTCGGTCCACGGTCGTCGCTCCTTTCATTCCATTGATCATCATTTAGAGTCGACAAGCTCGACTGACCGAAAGCAACAAAGTCTCACTTTCACTCTGAACAGCGAACAAACTATGAAACTGAGTTCTACCAGGTATGCTGACAAGTGTGCATCACACAATCACACCCTCATTACTATCCGCAGCACCAAGTATCAGCTTCGGTTGTATTGTACTACTTCTACCTTTTATAGCCCGAACCCAACGGTTTTTAGGCCACCTGCCGGCCCTTGCCCCATTGAATTCCCACCGACGTGTGAAGTGCGAGTGAATGGAACGGCACTCCAGGCTAATTTGAAGGGGCTCAAGAAGAAGCCTGGTACTGCGCCACCAGCTGACCTTGGTAGACTGGTGCGAATGAATGGTCAAAACCGCGTTGAAATGGTTTATGTGAACAGCCAACAACCCGTTCAGCCCAAAGTAAGTAGTCTTACACAAGGTAAGATCGCCTGCTGATATACCGAAGAAATTCTACATGACAGTATTTCTTGTCGAAGTGACCACAGTTGTGCAACTAGTGGATAGGTTGAAGAAGGGCAAATACCGTAGTAGTCAGGATGTCCTAGCGAAAAGTGGGTTACTCTACCTTTTTTTCTGTTTATCATGCTTATCTCTTGTAATAGTGTTCAAGCCATCGAGTGACGACGACGAAATAGTTGCGGGTCCACAGAAGATGTCCTTGAAGTGCCCGGTATGTTGAGTTCACAATCACCGTCGTATGGGATTATTATTATTATTATCACAGTTGAGCTTCATGCGAGTTCAGACACCGTGCAGGTCGACGCTGTGTGTTCACCCACAGTGCTTTGATGCGACATCGTGGTTTTCTTGTATGGAGCAAACGACTACTTGGCTTTGTCCGGTGTGCGAGAAGGTTCTGAATTCCGACGATCTAATTATCGATGGGTACGCATTTGTATTACCGGATGATTACTCCTAATGTTACATTTTTTTTCTCAGGTACTTTGACCAAATTCTGAAGGAAACTTCAGAAGATGTTGATGATGTCGTGGTTGAAAATGATGGCCAATGGCATACGAATGATGACAAGTTTGCATCTCCGGAATGGCGGGCAACCCATCCTGTTGTTGCGTCGCATCACTATTCACCGCTTCGTGAATCATCCCCGGCATCTGTAGATGAAGAAGCGGATGCGAAAGCTCATGCGAAGAAACAAGTTGAGATCCTTGTTTTAGATTCAGACGACGAGGATGAAGGCCGAGTCAAACGCGAGCTGTCGATCTCGCACAGCGTTGGGTCGAGCTCGCTTCCTAAACCAGTTCCTCTACGTGCAGTGCCACATACGGAAGAATCTCACCAGGAAGACGTAATTGACCTTACCGCTGACTCTGAGGATGAACAGCTGAGGTCACAGTCCTCATCACAGCCACAGCCACAACCTCTGCGGCCCTCGGTTGAGAAGCGGAAAGCGCCATCGGGCGCGCCCTCACCCACGGAACAGATCTGGAAGAAGTCGCGGGTGGATGCCATCACCACCAACGCACAGTCGGTTCCTAGTACACTTCCATCTATCTCCCCTGTGGGTGGTGCTGCACGATCATCCATCCACTGTGGTGCTGGGGTGCAGCTTCCCCAGACAGCATACGCTGGGCCGCAGTTACCCCCATTGCGTCTTCCTGCGACAACGTACGTAGGACAAGGAGGTGGGGGATATATCTCGCCGGTGGGAGCAACAGCAACAGGGGAGAGTCGCCGCAGCGGTTATGAGCAATACACTGGGAATTATAGTTACGGTTCTCATGCTGGTGGATCTGTACCACGTTCTGGTGTTTGGCCGTAGTCTGGGGAGAGGAATGGACACGGATGTTATGTAGCAGTACTTATGGTAACCCGCACCTTACATATAATACTGGGCAGTATTAATTGGCATTGCTGAATTATTACGCAATCATGGTCACGCGTGTGAGGGTCACGCCGTTTGAATCGGTCGAGAGCGTGAGAGTGTTGTCGTTCCGGGAATTTCCGCAGACTGTCAAAAACGCGAAACTTTTCCGGTCATCTCTCATTCTCGCTTTCCATCTTCATCTTCTTCCTTCTCCACTCAGCTTCTTAAAAAATGGCCGACGTGAAAAAGGTCAAGACTCCTCAGGACTTCATGGGTTTGTTCTCCTCTTTCCTTGTCGTCGTCTCTGGCCTCATCGTCCTTCTATAGTTGATTTCCTCATGGGTGGTGTCTCAGCTGTATACATTCTTTTTTTTTTTGTTTGGCCTCGTCCTCACTATCCGTTGCGTAGGCCGTTGCTAAGACGTCGGCCGCACCCATTGAGCGAATTAAGTTGTTGGTGCAGAACCAGGATGAGATGGTGCGTCGCTCGTACCGTGCCTTTTACCCAGCTCACTTGGCTTCCAGATCAAGCAAGGTCGTCTTGCCACACCATACAAGGGTGTCACGGATGCTTTCAGTCGCACATACAAGGAAGAGGGCCTCGTCTCACTATGGCGTGGAAACACCGCGAACGTGATTCGTTACTTCCCTACGCAGGCTTTGAACTTTGCCTTCAGTATGCCCATTGTGTCCCTTTTTTTTTGTCAGCTCTAATCATTGACTTGCAGAGGATTACTTCAAGTCACTTTTTGGCTTCAAGAAGTCGGAGGGCTACTGGAAATGGTTCGCCGGTAACGTTGCCTCTGGTGGTGCCGCTGGTGCTTCATCGCTCCTTTTCGTGTACTCTCTCGATTACGCCCGTACCCGACTTGCCAACGATGCCAAGTCTGCGAAGGGTGGTGGAGCCCGTCAGTTCAACGGTCTCGTCGATGTCTACAAGAAGACCCTCGCATCTGATGGTATTGCGGGTCTCTACCGTGGCTTTGTCCCCTCGGTTGTTGGTATCATTGTCTACCGTGGTCTCTATTTTGGGGTTTATGACTCGCTCAGTATGTCAGTCCATCAGTGGTCGATCAGTATTGACACTCCCTGCAGAACCTGTTGTCCTAGTGGGTGCCCTTGAGGGATCATTCTTTGCGTCGTTCTTGCTTGGTTGGGGTGTTACAATTGGTGCTGGTCTTGCGTCGTATCCCCTCGATACTATCCGGTTGGTGATCTGGATCCGATTGGTTTGCAGTGTTCCTGACTTGTTCTTTAGTCGTCGTATGATGATGACTTCCGGCGCTGGTGTTCACTACAAGTCGATGTTCGATGCCGGATCACAAATCATTGCCAAGGAGGGTACCAAATCATTGTTCAAGGGTGCCGGTGCCAACATTCTCCGTGGTGTCGCTGGTGCAGGTGTTTTGTCGCTATATGACAAGCTCCAGCAGGTCATGTTTGGCAAGGTTTACTCTGGTGGATCTGGTTAGATGATTATGATATGTGTCTTCTGGGCCTTGGCTCTGTCCTGTCCTTTTGTCCTACGCCACCATATATCTCCATAGACTTGTTTTTATTCCACTATTCCTCTGCCATTGGCACGGAGAGTTGAAGCTCTCACACTAGTAGGACATCTACAGTGAATGCATTCAACGTCGATGTCCATGAAATGTAGAAGGCATGATTGGCGGCGTGGCTTCACCATGTCTGCGCAGTTGGTCTTGCGACCATATCAACAATCCTGTCTCGATGCATGTCACGCCGCCTTGCGTGCTGGTAACACTCGCATCGGGGTTTCTCTACCCACAGGCGCAGGCAAAACGACAGTCTTTACTACACTCCTTTCCCAAATCCCCTCTTCGAAACCGTCTCAGGCCTCTAACTCCTTGATTATTGTCAATAGCATTGAGCTTGCACGTCAAGCAGCCGCTCAAGCAGAACAAACACACCCTCATTGGAAAGTCGAGCTCGAACAAGGCGTCAACCATCGGGCAAGCGGGCGAGCAGATGTGTGAGTCCCGTGTGTGATCATTGGATATCTGAGTCCTCACTAGTAAGACGTATACAGGACTGTGGCGACGTACCAGACACTACTCCAGCCGCAGCGGCTGGCGAAATTCCGACCAGAGAACTTGAAAGCAATCATCGTAGATGAGGCACACCATGCTGCAGCCCCTTCGTAAGCATCTCTCGTCTGACTCAAGCACGCTATGTCAATGTAACTTACTAGCTATCGTCGAATACTGTCCCATTTTAACGGTGGCGTCAAGAATCCCGATCCACACTTCGTGCCTCCTTCCGTACCGTGTTCCATTCCAATCATTGGGTTCTCAGCCACATTTAGCCGTCACGACGGCCTTGCACTCGGTTCAGTGTTCGAGAAAATTGTTTACCACCGTGATTTCCTTGACATGATCAAAGAGCAATGGCAAGCTTATCCGCACCTCATGCGTGCAAGCCAATCTCAGACTAAACACAGGTTGTGCGATGTGCGATTCACCTCTGTTAAAGCTAGCATCAATTTGCAAGGTGTCACTCTCAATTCTAGGACTGGAGACTTCAATCCCTCCGGTCTCGCTCAGATCATCAACACCGAGACCATTAATAACCTCGTCGCGCGGGCGTGGCTGGACCGTGCGTGTACGTATTCTGAACGCCAGAATAGACAGTATTCACTTATTCTTATTTCTGCGTTTCATCTGCAACAGCTGACCGCAAGTCGACCCTGGTGTTTTGCGTCAATGTCCCCCATGTTATACAGCTCACAAAAGTTTTTCGAGAGTTCGGAATTGATGCTCGCTATCTACACTCCAATACACCGGCATGTGAGCGGCGAACACTGATCACAGAGTTTAAGGCCGGATGCTATCCTGTTTTGGTCAATTGTGGTACGTAGCACGAGGTTCTGCATCGATGACTCAGTGGCATACTATACAATCAAACAGCAATTTTGACGGAAGGCGCGGACATTCCGAACGTTGATTGTATTGTTATTTGCCGTCCTACACGATCTCGCAATCTTTACGCACAGATGGTATGCTCCGAGTGTCTTTTACCTTTTCTATATTTCTTACCGCCTGCTACAGATTGGCAGAGGTATGCGACAGTCTCCTGCAAGTGGAAAACTTGATTGTCGCATCATTGACTTTGTGGACTCGACCTCTCGTGTTTCTGGTGTTGTTTCAATACCAACCCTACTTGGCCTGGATCCTAGTGAAATCGTTGATGGTCAGCATTCTTAGCCCATAATGGATTATCAGATGCTTATCGTCGAGATAGATGCTAGCATCACCGACTTGAGAGCTAGAGCGGAATCTATCGGCTCTTGTAACCTGAACAATGTCCCAGTCAAACCAGATTGCTACGGTGCCATACCTGAGCCAACTTTTGTTACTTATATCGACTATGATGATCCCTTCGCGATGGTCGACAGCTTTTCTGGCGCACCTCACATTTCGAAGTTGAGTCCAAACGCATGGGTTGGCTGCGGTTCTAATATCCTTGTGCTCGAATGCCTTGGGAAAGGTTACATACGAATTGAGCCCAATCCTGAAGGTGAAGGTGAATGCAGTATTATAGAATTTGGGCCAAAAACACTTATCGAAAATGCAGCGTGCTTCAGCGCCACATACACCGAGGCGACTATGCATTTTTCGTCCGCCAGACAGTTGAAAGTATCTCCTTTCATGCGGAAACGGTTGATATCGACTGCGGACGCGCTGTCTGACGCGCTCAGGGCCTGTGATACATATGCCGTTCAGAAGGTCCTCCGTGGGCCACTAGCTCTAGGGTACGGATTCATGTGGACATTCTGCGTCGTTGCTGACCTGAAACAGTTTACTTCGGAGTGCCAGGTGGCGGCAAGCCCCGGCCACAGAAAGCCAGAAGGCATTTATCAAAAAGAGGAAAGGAAAGCGGGTAATAGATCGGGCAAGCGTTGCAGAGGCCATGGAGAAGCTTACCAAAGGGGAAGCTGCGAACATCATCACGCGCCTGAAGCATGGGGCTCAAGTACGCTCTTTCTATTCCTTAAATTTGTCTAGTCCTGACAATCACCCAGGCGTATTATGAGAAAAAGTCGAAGGAGGACCGCAAAGCATTACAACTTGCCGAGAAAGAGAGACTGCGAATTGCACGCAGCACGGTGCGAGCTGGACCTCTGGATCAACAATGATATATTAGAACTAAATGATGGTGCCATAGTGTAGTTATGCCAGTTTCAACGAAGATAATAATGGGGACACCGCGTGCGGACTCTGCAAAGTCAGAATGGCTGCTTGCTGAGCAATATCTAAAGCCCTCGATAAAGTCGGTGGACTATTGAATGCATGAGGGTCTCGAGCGAGAACAGCCAGTAACACTCCAACAAGCGAATCTCCGGCTCCGGTGGAGTTAAACGCCACATTCTGCATTGCCTGCAGAGGGGGGAAGTGTTGAATAACGACCATCTCGTCCGAGGTCGGGGAGTGAGCAACGATATATCGACAACGCAGGTTGCTGCGTTGCACTGCCCAGGCACTTGGTTCTGCTCGGTCGGCCCGCATTACGACCAGCACACCAAGCTTTCCACACTTAATCACGATGTGCTGGAAGAAAGGTAGGAGGTTGACAGCCATTTGCACAATGCCCCTGTCGACTATGAACGATAACGTGCCTAGATCTGATGCTGTGTCAGAGACCTGTCTCTTCGCAAGCTGAGCCAAGTCGGTGCGGAATGAGGATCCCAGCCCGAAGTTATCGATCATGCTCCACCAACGCTCGTGGGACATCGGGTTGGAAGTGTTGCGGGCATCCTGATACATCTGCGCAAGTTCTATCATATTCGGTGAGACAAATGATATCACCGATCGGGTGGAATTTGCAAGGTTCGCGGTTATGGCGGGAAAAATGCGCAGGGCCTTGACGACTGAAGTTGGCTCACTAATTTTGGTGAGCAATGGAGGAGAGTAAACGAAAGAGACCTACAAGAATACTGAATAGAAGTAGGTCATTAAAGGGACATCTAGAAACTAAACAACGTACTTTGAACATCCATCTTTAAACTCTCTGTCACAAGAGTGGTAAGCACATCCGAGGAAATATTGCCGTCGAGGGCAAGAAGTCGAGGATGTTGATCTCGAAGAATGGCAAGTATCTGAGACATCTCAGTGGGAAAACCACGAATGTTCGATGGAAGTCATGCCTACCTGGTCTGCTTCCCATGCGTGCGGAAGGTCCATATCGGAAACACCGTACTGTAGCTCGCCGTGTGAATCAAGAAGTAGATTACAAACAGCACTCTGTCGACCTTCAATGGACACTAGTCCATCCGTTCGCATTCCGAGTGACTGGGTCATGCCACTGATTAATTTGCCAAATTCATCGTCGCCAATGGGTGCGACAAGCAATGGCGCAGCATCAGTTCCAGTTGATCCAGACATGACTCTGTGGGTTGCCTCGGCAATGTTGCGAGCAACACCACCCAGCGATACAGACACCTTCCCGGGGTAGGTGCTCTTTTGATCAGGCCTGATAAGTGCCTCGGCTTGTGAGGTAATGTCCGCAGCGGCGCACCCCACGACAACAACTGTCGCTTTCTGAACACTGGAAATTACATCCCGTCGTGTTGCACTTCCAGAGCCATATTCAACCGGCTTGGAGTTCTGGATGATCTGCGAGGAAGAATCCGTGGGGAATTCACCATAAAAATGCTGGGTGCCAACGTCAATTATGACGGCGAATTGGTTCGGCATGCAACTCACATTTTTCCCATTCTGGTATTCACTTGCAATCTTGGCATATTCCACAGCAATTTGTCCGCCTAATATACCATAGTATATGTTACAGTGCAAGAAGTCCGTTGGCTCACTCACCAACAAGGGCAGTGTTTTGAACTAGAGCGATATCTATGACCAACAATGAATGTCGAGCTAAGGACATGTGATACTTTGCTTACTGCTTTCCAAGGACTTGCCACTAGTGAGTTCACCGACCCGCTTAAGAAGCCATGGTGTTACCTCCTTCCCCGACTTTGATACGCCCATTTCCTCCGACTCCCGTAGAGCAGTTTCAATGGCTTCTTGCAACACAGCACCGTGGGCTTCGTGCTTCTCCGGAATAGGGACAGCAAACAGAGCACCATTCAACATGCCCAGCTGCTTTTGTACGTCTGTCGATTCGCGGTTACCAGATAGTTGAACAGGGCCAAATGTTGTCCTTACAAAGAATCCTGGCAGCAGCCTCTGGGTCATCAACGCTCCAAGGGGCCTGCAAAGCCTTTCTCAACATCGCAATCATATCGATGACCCTTGGACGAACCTTGAAACCACTTTTGCGGGAGTAGAATGCAGGGAAATCATTGGACTCGGCGTATGATATAACGGGTACTCCGAGGGTTTCCTACACCAATAATCCCTGTGTAAACATCCGAAAAAAGAGTCTAAGCATGCAACGCACGAGATACTCGAGCGTCCTGTGAATGAATATCAACACTCGAAACAAACAGTCTGAGGACATTTTGACTTACCTTCCTATATCCAAGATCGATTTGACCCCAGCTGAGACCAAACCCACGGGACAGCGAGCAAGTTCGTGTAAATCAGCTGAAATATCCATTGCTGTCGGAATCCTTAATTCAGTCGATTCCAGAGGAAAACGGGGGATGACACGTACTTTTCTCTCCCCCGCGATGTACTCCGCCAAGGCTGCGAATACATGAGTGGAGTGTCTGAATTAGCTGCGTTGTACGCTTCTCACCCTCCGGTGGCAAATATCTGATAGTGTGATGAGCCAAAGGTACTCAAATCTGACACCAAGATTCATACCTTGATGCCCGCCAGCGCAGCAAATATCAACGTTGAGCTGCACGTAGTACCACCATCTTCCTTTGATGCTATAGCGGCAGCGATATCCCTCCTGGACAACTTCACAGGATCTGTAGTCCGACTCGCAAGGCGGACTAGCTCGGTGGATTGAAGACCGATTTTGACACGACCTTCGATGAGGCCTATTGTGGCAGGGATACTCCCGGTGGACCTGACGATATTCTCTACTGACTGTGCCATTTCTAGGGAGGTAGGATACGGCATTCCATGGGTGATTATTGTGGACTCCAGTGCTACCACTGGACGACCATTTGCCAATGCATCCTCGACTTCTGGGTGCACGTCAATGGGAACACCATGCGATAGCGAGAGAAGAGAGTGTCGACGACGACGAGTTAATCGAGAGACGCTCCCGAAAGAAATACGTGCACGATAGCCCGTCGCAAACATGGAGTAGTAGCAATACTAAAGATGCCGTGATGTCACGGTCGACGTTCTAACTTCTGATGGGTTTGGCGTGATTAGATAGATAAATTTTACTACTTGCCTTGCTCCAACTTGAACGATGGCCTACCCGAGCACTTCAACGGCAGAGAGAGAGGACTGGGAGGGTGGCACGTGTGTCTTGACCTACGAGCCCCTCGATGTAGACGCAATCATGCGTTCAGTTAGGGATGAGAGCGCTGGTGCAACAGCCGTCTTCATTGGCACAACTCGCAACTCCTTCAAAGGTATTACCATGGCACGGTACATGCTATGGACCTCATCATTGACACACCACGTAAACAACCCCACAGGCAAGGTAGTGACACGCTTAGAATATCAAGCTTACAGCAAGTTGGCCATTAAAACCATGACGCAAATCCTCCAGGATGCTCGTAAAGGAGTTATATCGACATACCAACCACCGCTTCATAATGTTCCTCCTCTGATATTATCATGCACCGTCCATCATCGCCTAGGAACCGTTCCAGTGGGCGAGCCGTCAATAGTCGTTGCAGTATCATCCCCGCATCGGAAGGAAGCTTTCGCAGCATGCGAGCGGATACTCGAGGACGTGAAGGAGAAGGCACAGATCTGGAAAAGGGAGTACTATGAAGGAGTGAAGGAGGAAGAGGCAGAATGGAAAGCAAATAACTGCTGATCCAGAAAGATGCACGTTGTTTAGAGACTTGGTGACATTGTCCATAGGGTACCGTCTGGACAATTTACTCCACTTTCCACTTTGTGCTCACGTCATCACCGTCTGGGCTAACAACGAGCTCTACAGACCATAGAAGGAGGGTAAACATGACATTTGCCCAACGCCACCAAACTTGGGATGCAGGGTCCAAAACTGCAGACATGTTCGAAGCATTAGCCTTGGGATAAAGAGCGATCGAGAGACGCACGCAGCAGATGGGAGTATACCATGACAAATATCAGCTGTTGGTATGTCAGCAGGAAACGAGTCAACGTTGAAGTCTGTAGGGAATTTCCAACAGTCAGTTGTACATACGAACTTGGGTTCTGTGTCATACAGGTCTGCCATCCCAACCATCATTTGTTGAGTCATCTGACTCCCAAGCATCTGCACCAATCGTAGGGAGTATGCGCGAAGCAAACTGGAGAATAGTCAATCGGTAAAATAGTGCGACCAACACTGGCTTTGGGAGGGTATTCGTAATGAAGTTGACGAGTGTTTGAAGATGGGGAAGGATATTGGACAAAAGCGGTGCGCTGTTGGCGTTATTTCAGTACATGGCAAATGTGAGGTGCGATAGGTGTGACATACTATGAAGATGCAGGATCCGAGAATGATGTCTGATCAAAGCCACAAAGCCAGATATTATAGGCCAGGAACAAAGAGAGCATCGAAGATTCTACAATGTTTGTCCGGCGGAGGCGGAAGCCAATCACCGTCAGGAACAGGAAAGCGGTCAATGTTACGCCCAACAATGTGGAAGAGAGTGGTGACGTGGCTGCAGCTGGATACGCCTGCGTGACCAAAGGTGAGCAAGAGTAACAAGGCAGATGGACAACCGACCACGACAATCCACCACGCTGCAACAACATATGCTGCTGCTGATGCAATAAGAATGCCAAATTGATAACCTTCTGCTTCATCTGCCAACTCCTTCCCAACCTGACCGACTTTCTGGGCGAAGAGTAGGCTAGAGAGACCCTCCATGGCTACATAGGTCGGTCCCGAAAACGTCAAGACTTTCCCCCACCAACTGACTGCAGTGGCTAGTGCTGGGTGAACAGACTGGGAGAACGCATTGAAGGATACCAGGAGGAGGAAAGGGTGCATAGGAACCTGCATGACGGAGAGCAGCTGCGACCCCCAGAGAAGGATGAGTGTGCCATGAATGAACGAATGCACGGAAAGTAGAAGCGAGAGCAGAAGGAATGCGGGGGTGGAGAGGGTCGCAAGGGTCAAAGGGAGATAAAGTAATATCTGCAACACTGTAGACAACCTGGAGCGGGTGTTGAGGTTAACGATGATGGATGCAAGACAAGTATGCACGTACCTCGCCGTGTGGGACAGCGCACTCCATAGTATCCAGGGATTCATACTGCTCGCTGGTACGTTCGTCGCTCTCGCTCAGAGCTGGCAGACGATGACGACGGACGTGTCTGCAGAACTTGCGTTGGTCGCATTGCGTGCCGAGTGTCACATGCCTCGCATATCAACATTACAACAAACAAAATATAGAACAACTACGAGATGGACAACTGTGGTACAGTATCACTAAGATGGGGTGTGAGCGTGTTCCTCGGGCTAAGAAGTCCCTTCGCAGCCGCAAAGTCTGTTCCACGGTTAAGGGCAGCAGGGTCAGATGGTGAAACGTAAAATTTGTCAACGATAGGTATCTGTAAGAAATTCATCTTCGAGGTGATCACAGCCATATTGTTGGTTCGTATTTCCATCCAATCAGCTGTTGCGAACATTGAGCCAGAACACCTCATGTCAGCGTCTCTCCATACGCACCTTTCTCGAAGGTCAGGGGTTCGCTGGCAATCTAAAACGGATCAGGAGTGCAAACGCACGAAATATGGGAACTAACCATGATGATATTTTCACGTTTGTCCGCCTTTGTCATTTTGTAGTGTCCACCTTGCGCATACTCACTGAAAGTCGTACCGGATGAAAACCACTGCAAACGTCAGACTATGGAATAGACCGCCCTGGACACGTCCTTTACCAGTGAAGCGGCTTCATCGTGACGAGACGAAATATAACGTGTCGCAACCACACTCTCCCCGTCGGTAACGCAGAAATTCATCAAACTGGGCTAGACACAGGGTAAGTTGCTGTACATCATTCCCTAGGTGGGCATACTTCGGTTATCCCAGCGAGGTCGGCGTAGTTGTTGAGGGAAGCAATGGTATCTAACATTGCTCGCTGCAGTGTTTGATGAGTGAATGATTTTGCTTTCGCATCAGGTAGCTGAGAACAAGTTAATGCGACATTCAAGGTCAGTTAATCAAGGTACTCACCTTGGAGAGAAACAATGCGAATGCCCACTCCGAATCTACGTTTGCTCAGCAAGCAGGATTCCCACACCAGGGAGCCATCCTACCAGTGTTTCCCTGTACGAAATTGAATATTTCATCCGATAATTCTGTTTGTAGTCTTCGCTTAACTAGATGGAAATCTGCGATTCCACCGTTGTGCATGAACTAGGTTTGCGAAACTATGAGCAGCAATCTATCACTCGATTCACGATTGAGCCCACCATGATGTTACCAAAAACGAAAGGATGGCAATTGTCCAATGATAGAGAACCAGCAGTGGTCGCCCTCACGTGAGCACTGGAGACATCAGAGTCCGAAGGTGGCACAAGTATTTTTATCTACGCACAACACGAGGGGAGACTTGATTTTCTCCGCCAATCGTACAAGATTAGCGTTATTCCAGGCCTATTTTGTGTCAGAGAAGATTCCCCAGGTTTGATGAACTTGGTTACAGGTGTCACGGAAGTGAATATGCATGGCTGACTGCCAAGTTCTTCATCGTGGACAGTGTCATACCAGCCTGAGATGGGAACATTGACGGCCGTACATTGTGGTGACCATGCGGAGACGCACCAACGCCGAAGCCATCTCCGTTTATGGGTCTCCGATGGTCCAGGCGTAACCGCGAATCGAAAGCTTGGTTTATGATAGAATGGCACGGGCGCGTCAATAGCTATGAATGCTCGGAGGTTAGTGTGAGTGGAATGACAACAGAACTACTCACATGGGATAGTTGGACCGGCGATGTGCCCTTGTAGATCACAAATCGACACATGGATGGAAGAGATGAAAGAGAGTAGCACCATACTTCAGGTCGTGCGACGCTTGCACAACCATTGCACCAAATTACGTTCTATTCCGAAATCGGATGTGTCCGATTATCTGCCTTGCGTTTGTAAAAGTACAACATACACACGAATCATTCTCCACTTTGTTACCTAAAGTCAACCGGCCTCTGCGCAGGGTCTCCACCCGCCTCATCGTACACAAGCCCCGCAACACGGAGCGCAAGATCTACACAAGTCAAAATTGACATAAATCATGTGTCCAGCAAGAATAACCCTCTTACCAATGGCCTCGTCTGGCTCTTGGGCCTCCGCATACACCCTGACTACATCCTCCGTACCACTCGGTCGGACGAACGAGCGACCCCCTGTCTTCCGTACATGTTCGTCGATTTTCGCTTGAAGACCGAGTGGTCGCACCAAGCGGCGCTCCGCATCCTCTGTGACGAAGGCATTCCTATCTCCGACTTTGACTTTAACCAATCGATTCGGAAGGTCCGAGTACAACTTATCCCATGCCTCCACAGTGTAGGACATGTGGTAGAGCGCGACCTCGACGAGGAGCATGTCAGAGAGTGCATCCCCAACGGTCTGGTTGATAACGTTAATCACATCTTTCAATCGACCGAGCGCGGCAGCCTGCGCAGTCGTGGATGGTTCATGAGTGGCAATTGTACGTTGGGCAGACGGCGAGAACAAGACAGTCCCGTGGCCATTGGCTTCAAAGTACACTCCAATGTCATACCTCTCGGCTGCGGCATGGTGCAAATGCTTAACACCAGTTGGCACGCATGTCACAGGAAGCCTCTGCATGGGGTAAGCATCGATCCGCTCCACCGCGGCACGGCCACGCACCTCTGACAAGTATTTGGTGGAACTTCCGTTAGCATACGCCGTCTGGACGACACCAACTTTGATCTTCTCTTGAGTATTCTCGAGGCCAGCATCCTTGACTAATCTCATGATGAAGCTTGCAACTAGCGTTGTAATCTTGTCCCCATCAAGCATGCGGAACTTGCCACCATCATCCAAGTAGTAATAGATCAGGCGATCAGCATCACCGTCCAAACTACATCCACGTTGCCCAGGTTTCAACAAGGATGAAAGAGATGGCGGCAGTTTCTGGTTGACTTTGACATAATCGGCACCACAATCCTTGTTAAGTTTCTCCGCACTTTCTATGGAAGTGTTTTTTAACTCGAGAGTGAGAGACCCGCCAAGGGAGTCATTGAGCGTTTTCGCAGCTGGAGCACCGACCCCGTTGGCACAATCGATCAGCAGGTGGGCTGAAGCATTTCTGTCTGCCTGTAAGATAAGTCAGCGGTAAGTTACACTTGATCGAGAGTGGAAACCGACGAGAAGCCTTTTATATGCACCGCTGAGCTTGAGGTAGTACCCTGCTATTAGCTCGTTCACATTCCACTCTTGTGTCGTGGTATTGATGGTATCTACCAAGTAGTGGAGGATAGGCGTTGTAGTAACCTGGGCGTCCGTGGCCTTCGCACCCATAGCAGCGAGGCCTTTACGAAGTGCTGCGACGAGCTTTGGACCAGATGCGCGCGTATCGCGAGCATACACGACTCCGGCTGGTGTCCCGAGTGGTATTTGTTTGGATTGAATGAAACTTTCCAGAATCGCGATGAATGCATCAGCCGATGGCGCGTTTGCGAAATCGGTAGCGTGCGATTCCCAAGAAGCATCCAGCATCTCCCCGCGAGGGTCAACAAGTTTGACACCATTGTCCTGCATTGGGTTTGAGCGGTGTCGAGACGGTCGAGAGAAACATTAGACGCACTTCAGCTGGGTTGTGCGAAGCAGTGATCATCACGCCGATGGTCTTACCATCGCATGACCTGCTCCTTAAAGCTGCTAGAATCCCGACCTTGAAGAGTACAGACTCGAGCTTATCCCCTCTACATTCCGTTTAGATCTGATCTGGGGAGAGATCACGGTGTGACTTGCACCTACAAGGTTCTGAAACCTGCAGTACCATACGAAAACTTTTCACCTGGTTTTACTGGATACGCCTCCAGCCCCTTCCTGAGCTCGTGTTCGAAACTTGAAAGTGCAGACATAATGAACGGATGGTGACTGATGTGCAGTGCCACGGCGAAATCTCTTGAAGCTTCACGTGATCTGGGCTGGGTTGAAGCTGCGTCCTGACCACAATGCCGTCCAAATCACCCGCCCAGACTCTCTTAGAGAAAGCGGACAAGAAGGCCAACTCATCCACGGGGTGGTTTTCTTCGTCATCTACGAAATACGAGGAAGCCGGTGATCTTTATCAACAGGCTGCCAATGCCTTCAAACTTGACAAACAGTTCAGGGAAGCTGGTGATACATTTGCAAGAGAAGCAGAGTGCAGGGAAAAGTGCAAAGAAGCGAACGAGGCTGCAAACGCCTGGTGGAACGCCGCCAAGGCATACAAGCGAGGGTATCCTGACTGTAAACCCACCCCTTACATCTCCCAGATGATCCAACACACTGAATACGCGTTCTCCAGTGGCAATCCAGGCCCTGTCTCAGACGATCACTCACTTAACAGCCTCTGGTCGATTCCGGCAAGCTGCAGATAGAGAGAAGGAGATTGCACAAATATATCAACACGAGCTCAATGACATTCGGAAAGCTTGCGAGAGCCTCGAGCGAGCAGGGGACTGGTACTCTCAGGAGGATGCTACTGCGTTCGTAATCTCGTATGTGAAATAAATGTTTGCTGATAATTTACAGTACTGCAAATGCATGCTACAAAGATGCTGCTGACCTCCATGCTCAGCTAGAGGAATATCCACAAGCCATTCAGCGTTATGAACAGGTTGCGGACCAATCACTCACGTCTGCCCTCACGAAATACGGTGTCAAGGAATATTGGCTACGGGCATGTTTTTGCGCCCTGGCTATGAAGGTAAGTGCGACCCACATGCCTGAGATGTCTAGCCGACACCACATAGGACTCTGTCACCGCCAAACGAAACATACAGAAATACATGTCACAGGATCCTACATTTGCATCCACCCGCGAGTGTAAATTTGTCAACGCAATCGTCGACGCTATCCAAGCCGAGGATCAACAGGCGTTCACAGGATGTGTTGTTGAATATGATCAGGTCACCAAACTGGACACTTGGAAGACAGCGGTCCTGCTGAAAATCAAGCATACTATTGAGGGGGAACCCGTTATTCTTTGATCTGTAGAATCTGGACATTTTGGCTTGAATTCATCCATGTTATCTGTCCTCCTCTGAAACTTGAATTTGTCAAGAGTTGGCCACGTAAACTACATTCGAAATGAGTCACGTGACATAGCTTTGGGGTACTAGGAACCCATTTATTCATTTACCCTGTCGT
>JBBPNM010000024.1:0-23495 GCA_038090895.1 Boletus bicoloroides
CACCCTGCTGGGTCGTCGTGACACTGGCATTGTCGACGAGGATTGGCAAGACGGGTCCTGACCCTCCTTGAACGTGCCCGAGGCGCTTTGCATGATGAGCCCGCTCAACGGGCATACGCCGCATTACGGCGTGCATACTTGGTTTTTTTGAAGGAGAGTTTGGTAGCGTGAATGATAGTGTGTACTGCAAGGAGCGTGAAGAGGACGACTCGGACGGCGTTGGCAAGAACAACAGGTGATGAAACACAAAGGACTGCCGCCATGCCAACGCACCATCGCTACACCAAGGAATAAAATTTACGACTGTACAGACGAGCAAAAAATGATAATGAGACAAGGAGAATGTGGTGCAGAAAACGTTACATATCCCCTGCCTTCTCCAGCTGTATCCTTTTCCTCGAGCTCGCTACCTCCGTGTCTAAGCCTCGTTTCCGACCCCCCTTTGCCTCGTCTAAGAACTTGTCAAGCCCAAACACATCCCCCGAGTCCTTCTCAAACTGCACAGGCCCCTCCCTCACCTCCTGTTCGCTCGCACCTTCGAAGCCTACACGGGGTTGGCCCAGGCCAAAGCGGTCGTTGGAGAGAGCTTTTCCTATTCCCTCTTCTGTCCCACCTCCAAATGCCTCCTCACTGCTCCCTTCGGCAGCAATGTTACCACGCGCCTTGTAGATCGCCGCCGCCGCAGTTGACCCATGGAACAATGGCCTGTCATATAGCGCGTAGTTTTCGTCATCCCCAAACGTGCCACTGAGTTGCTCCCTGTTGAAAAGTCTCGAGTCCAACATGCTCTCCTTGGATAGCGTTGGCTTCGCAAGGCCAAGCGCAATTTTCTCGGAGATGTCGCGATTTTGCTGGCGAGCAAGCATTTTAGCACGCTGCTCCGTGCCCATGTTTGACATCCGCATTTCCCGCTCGCGTTCGCGCCGTTTCTCTGCACGCATAGTATCCCTAATCTTAGCAGCTTCTTCGTCCTCTTCATCTTCAGAGTTAGCAGGTGATGACCCAGCCTCTGACTCGCTCCCATAACCCCCTAGTGCAGAGGTAACGGCAGTACGAGATTCCGCAGTGGGTCGCGAGGATGCCGATGGAACAGTACCACTGCGTTCCTCGCGTGCTCGTTGGGCAAGCAGACGAAGGTTCTCTTCTTTAGCTTCCTTTTCTTTTTGCGCTAACTTTTGTTGCATGAGTGCTCGTTGCCGGACTTCCTCGCGGGCATGCCTGTCGGCGATGAACAAGGCCTCGGAAAATTTGGCGAAATTATCGTTTATAGATACCTAGAGAGAGAATTATGAGCACGATTATGGATGGTAGAAACCACGGGAGAAACTGACATCTTGGAGACCCCGCCCATCTGCAGCCAAACGTTTGTCAAGTGGAATAGTAAAACCCTTGTTGTTCTTCCAATTTGATATGCACGGGGGAATCATCCACTCTTTCTGTTCAGCAGCCGTCGCTTTTCGTGGTGGACTCCGCAAGACAGGCGGTGGCGGACTCGGTGGCCCTCGAGGGATCTTCTTGTGCTTGAAGCGGGGGGGCTCCAGCGGATCCTCAACCACTTCAGACATCTTGATGATCCTTTGCTTCAGTGCTCCGCCGTCTCCCCCTTGCTGTTGACCAGGAGTATAGCGAACATATGTCGTTTTACCAACTGCATCAGGCACGTTCTTGGGTTGTGCAGCTTTAATCTTGCCAGTGACCAATTTTTCGAGAGCTTGTCTAGTTCGTTCTGCAGTTGCCTGAACTTCCTCTTCGGACGGTCTCTCCATGGAACGTTGGTCATCAGTGATGTCTTTCCGGTGTGAGAGAGGGACGAGGTCTTTGAACTGAGATTGTATGATCTTGCCGGCTCTCTGGCCTTGGTGTGCGATGGCATCGTATCGGACATTGCCCTCGGAATCGACCTGAAGGGCGAGGGTGTTTCCTGCTTGTGTCTAAGAGATAGGTCAATGTAAATGTTCATGGATAGTAGACTCGACCGACCTTTTTCGTTCCCAGGTTCAGAGGATACTGAGCGACGTGACACTCGGGGTAAGCTCCACCATCACCTGTGGCAAGTGAGCAAGCAATGGGAGTTGACGAGGGGCGAATGAGACCCACCAAAGTCCTCTGGTGAAGTTGGTTTCCATCCTTTGCGCTTCCCGTAAGGTGGAATTGCCGCTCTGACGACCACGGCTTGGGAAGGGATTGGAAGTGATACTTGTTCTTGGTCGTCCGGGAAAGCGGAGACCTGGGTTGGTTGTGGTAGTACACTGGAAAGAGGTGGTGAGATGGTGGTGAGTAGGAGGAGAGGATGAAATCACGCACGCAGCGAGAGCAGCCATCGGGCTTTGGATGACAAAACGGAAGCGTCCAACTCGAATATCTTGGCTTATGTCATCATACATGTATGGCTGTATTTGTTCCGTGGCTGTGCAGAATTTTGTTTCCGAATTCCGATCGCGTTGACTTTGTATATGGAACGCAAGTCTGGCACTCGGGCTGCTCTCGAATACACGGGCATCCCACCAAGCTGGCTATCAGCGCGGCCACGTCTTCCTTCGAGAAACTGGTGCATATTCATTACCCTAACTTCCTCACTCATCTCCTACTATGCGTATGACCGTTACCAAGCACGCGCTATCCGCCAGTCGTACATCGACCGTGTCAAGCACCTTGCTGACGAGCCGATGAAAAGTACAGACCTTCCCCGCAAGGTAGTTGTATATGGTGCCAAGTGGCCAGGAGATGAGGACCATCAACGGGCCGTCAGGTTCTTCAAGAAGTATGTCAAGGTGGGTGCAAGTTTCCCTGACGAGCAAAGTATTGCAACTCATGCATCACAGCCTGTATTAGTCGCAGCTGCTATTGACTATGATATTGTCGCCACCCGTCACTCGGGTGACCTTGCCGAACGCGTCGCTTTCACCGTCATCAAAGACCGACGTCTCGCGCTGGGTCTCGACCAGTCCGTCGCGTTCCCCCTCTCACTCCCCAACCAGCTCACTCAAGAGCAAAAACGTGCGCGAGAATTAGCAGGAGGTATTGTCCTTGTAGGAAGGCATACTTTCAAGGAATACATGTATGGCCTGAAACGAGGCTGGAGTGCCGGGTTAGACCTCGTAGACAGGGAGGAGATGTTGGCACAGGAATTAGCCTCGGACGGAAACTTCGACGAAACAGAGGAATTCAATAGCTCTCCAGTTGGGATTGTGGATGACCCAAACGCTGAACCAATACCAACTCTCTCCCGTCTTCCCCCTTCTCATAACGCCAATATCTTTTCTCCCCTCAAGTTACCTAGTCATTCCAAACATCAAACCGCTACCGCGTCCAATCCATCATTCGTAGATTTCACTCCTCCTGCAACCCTCCCTCCCCAGCCCCCACTCCTCCTTGTTTCATCTGTCAATTATGTCGGCTTTCGTTTCATCCCCCACATGATCTGGGGTTTCTTCAACGAGCGCCACAAAACACAAGTAGGTTGCAAGGCAGCCTACTCATTGGTTATCAACACAGCACGCGAATTTCAAGGTCCAAGCTCGATGCACGATCCCGATGTTCAACCCGGTGCAGGTTGGGAAACAGGTAGCGAGGAAGGAAGTCGATCGAAAATCACCCAAGGTCGACCACAGGGAGGTGATCTCGACTTTGCACTATCCTCAGAATCTGTGCTTGCACCTCATTCTCCCTTGTCCAACATAGCTTCCTCCCGCAAATCGTACTACAAAGCTTTCCCTGAACGTTTGACTACTGCACGCCAACTTGCGCGTGGTGAGCGTGGGCCCACCAAGGAAGAGGAAAAAAACCCACCCCCAAGCGAAGTTGAGCTCAGAGCCGAGCGCCTCAATAAAGAACTGAGGTGGAGAGGTGAAGAAGCAGCTTGGGGGATTGTCGGGCCAGGCAGTGGCGTCAGCTGGGATGAGAGGTTCAGTGGAGTACTGAAGGTGTTTGATGACCAAGGAACTGATGATAGGGTTGGGAAATAATAATGCTATAGCACACCGCGGCAGTCGGTTAGTATGACATGCACATTTCTATTATCTCAATCATCATTGTGTTTTCAAGACGCAAAAACACAGTACACCATTCCTGTTACAATACCGATATGCCTTGGGTCTGACCTCTAGACCAAAAAAAAACTCTGGGTCCGCCACGACATTCTACAATGGATTGGAAAAAAGACATCATATCTTGGCATAGAACATTGGCAAGAAAGAAGAATTGACCAGCTTTCTGCAAGTTCAAATACCAAAAAGGAAAGATGTTAACCTCAGTCCGGAATGATCACCACGGCTCCACTCGCAAGCCAACGGTCAAATTCGGCAAGAGGATCATCCATCGGAGTTCCCTTCAAATCCCTGGAATCGACGGGGGTCTGTGAATTGATGCTGCTGTCGGAAATTTTTCTTCCACAGGAAGCAAGACTGAGTGAATCGACTGTGGAACCGTTGATCATTGGATGATCTTGGGGATATGGCCGACAGCGTCGTATAAAGCCAGTGATCCTCGATGGCGAAAGTGCGTAAGAGTTGTTCCTTCTTAGGGTAGACTGGTTGGAACTTCGAGCGCTTCTGTGTGGAGTAGTCACGTCAATGGTCCGGTTGGTGCTCGCATCGTCTATAGACCATTGGCTGGAGGCTGGTTGAATGGCGTTCCAATCGTTCGCAGAGATTTGACCGACAAGGGGATCAGGAGCAGTATCAGAGCAACTTTCATGAAGGTAAGAAGTCGGGTCCCTTGTTGCAGAGTGGCTGTCACAATGATCTACAGTCTCTTCGTCATTAGAGCCAGGGAGAAACAGTCGTTGCGTCGAAAACTTGATAGACGGTCGAATTTCTTCGCGCGAGATGGCCTGACATCCGTGAGTATGGTGAAACTAACGAGGTGCAATAAACCTTTTTGTGCGAAGGGAGTGGTCCCAACGAGCCTGCGGCAACATCCATTCTGCTCCGTTTTGGTGGCGGGATTTTGCATCCCTCGACTTCAATGGGACCAACGTCTGATATCGTATTGCCTCTCTCCTGGACCTCGGAGATTAATGGGAACTCGTCCCAGCAGTCATCTGTTGATATAGATTCCCCCGGGGTAGGCGAACGTGAGCGTTTCAATGTCGTCAACTTTAGGTCAAAATTTGGCGTTGCGTTGCTGCTCCGTGACTTCTTGGAATCGTTCGCCAACTCTAAGCTCGGCCTAATGGAATGAAGATTGTGCGTAGTGTTGGCTTTCTCATGCATCTTGTCTAACAGCTGAGGGATGGGCTTCCGTTTAGCAGGCTTGGTTCGGTTGTCCGTTACAATTTGAAATGGTCCGGCCTCCCATTTCTGCTCGTCCTGTAACGATCTCGCTGCGATGGTATTCCGTGGCGGGGGAACGTGTTTCACGTCGAAATCGTGCGCAATTATTTGTTGTTTCTTCGACGCACGTGGGGGCTCCAGCAATCCCTCCTGGCAGCTGATGCCGAGTTTAGCGAATCAAAGAATTCAGTGACAACGCACCAATAATGGCGGCACTTGAGTTTGTCTTTGCAAGCATGATTACACCTGAACAAGGATACATACGTCAGCTTGTGTACCAAATTGAACGAAAGCGAACTCACTCGTACTTTCCATCTGGGCGTTTTCTCGGGTCTCGTTCCACCTGTTGTTTTACAGGTAGATTGAACCGAGACCGTTGCGCTTTGGATGCAGTTTCATCTACACCTAAGGAAATACAAATCAGTGGACGACCGCTTCAGACGGTAAACCCACCACGGTGTGAATTTATAACCTCATCATCATCATCATCCAAGTCAATGTCCCAGAAATCAGGAACGTCCTCGAGTCCTTGCAAGTCCATTTCCTTATTTGCGTGAATGTCTTAATAAGGGCCGGATGTAATGACGAACGTACAATTGATGTCAATGGTCGAGTTTCCAGTGTTGGATACTTGTCTGGTGAAACGCTTGGTGCTAACGTCCGCGCAATGGTAACGCCAGCGAACTTTTCCTACAGATTTATAAGTTGCTTGGCATCGAAAGAAGAAGGAAAGGTTGAATACAGAAGCGATGTAGGCGTTGATCAATTGACTTGGTTTCGTAAATTGTGCTGTGAGCGTAAATTCTTTCTTCTCGTTGAGTGCCTTTGTGCTTATGTCGAAAAAGGAAATCAATAGTTGATCAGCAGAGATAGAGTTAGTATCTCACGCGATGCGCCGGAAGTCAACAAAGACCATATCGGAGGTCACTATTAGAAGAGTCGTCATCTCGGTTTTACCCCACTTGGGCTTTTTAACTCTTTGGGGTGCCGAGTCCCCAAAAGTGAGACCACACTGAACAACAAACTCCACTTCCACGGGTGATTTCCCATTGTTGTGGGTTGACCTTAGTTCCTTGATGTCTAGATAATACCTTGGAAATTCATTCGCGGCAGTCAGAACTTCAAGGCCAAATGGAGGACGACGGTTAAGAAGCTGAAGAATATCAGCAACAACAGACAGGTACAGAAAGGGGACCTTACTTCTTCGATTCGAAGCGGAGATGTGTGCAGCAATTTTTGGATCGAGTTAACCCCATTCTCAGCCAGTACCTAGTGGAGTCAGTTTCCAAACATTGGTACGACATTCAACGTCTACCTTCACTCTGTTCAGGGCGTTAGGTCACAGTCAGCTTGCGTTTACGCTACTACTTACGATTTTTCGCCAATATGCTCAATCTGCCTGAGAACCAGTGGCCTGTCCTCCCATGCTTTTGCATTGAGACAACGTACTCTGTGAGCCAACCTGTGAGAAATGCAATTTTTACTAAAGAGTTATAGAATACTTGCAGTTCGAGTGCATGTTTGAGCTGTGCTCCGCTGCGTTTAATAATAGCAACCTCTGCTACAGCTGAGGCACAGTGAGTAATAATCTCATATGCTGTGACCGCCCACCTGTTACAATGCGTGTTGCGTGGCGGAATACGGAGATGGCTTCCAGGTATGGCTGGCCTTCCGTGGGTTTAAATTCAGGGCTGTTGAAAGGAAGGCCCGCAAGGATTGCCTGGATTTTTTTTTTTTTGAGAACTTATGACCCCACGAAGATGGGATTCTCACTTGGATCAATAGAAGCACCTTGTCGCTCGTACTAACTGTCTTTTTCGGAGGAAAGCGAATATCACTATGACGACGAATCTTCTCGTACATCTGAAAATAGATAAGTAGATAAGTAGAGTGTGAAGGGTACTTAGCTACAGACCTGTTTCTCCCCGCTACGCAGCTTTAGGTCCGAAACCCTACAACGAACATCGACCGAGAACGATGACGGGGGGGAAGGATTTACTTACTCTTCGGAGACAGATACGAGTTCGAGCTAGACATTTTCAAAATGTAAATAACGTCACTTTATGAATGTCTTACAATTTCACGGACGGTGGTTGAACAAGGTAGGTTGAGTATTGTTCGCATCTTCCATCAAGATGAGACTCGAGAGTCAGGAAATTTGACTGAAAGCACGTACGGTTGCTTGTCGAATGTAAAACTGGGAACATCATTACGGGGAATTACGAAATTTGAACACACCTACCTTGCTCATAACATCCCCATACTCGGTCGAAGAAAGCCCTCCTTCTCTTTCATTGTACGCAATCAACTGCGTGTCACGTAAACTGAGTATGCTTTCCATGACAATCTCGTCAATTTTCTCTTCCCAAGTCTGCTTTTCGTGCTTGCCAATATCATAGTGATGGGGATTTTTTTGGATACGACGAAAGAGAAAAGAGTGCCGAAGCCAGTCCTTCGCACTCTCGACGGTTGATATAGTGCCCAGTCCAATTTCCGAATTTATGTGTTCTGCGAGGTTCTGATGAAGGCTGCTCTCTAGAGTGGTACTTCCCTGAGTAAGTGTGCGATACTTATGTTCCAGTTCCGGTTCGCATAGGATTATCGCAATTCCTTCGTCGTCTAAGATGTTGCGTCAGCGAATGCATGCAGACAAGAAAGACACGCACCAAATTGAGGACGTCCCTAAAAAGAGGAGAAGTCGAGTTTGGCCAAAAAATCAAGAGAGGCAAACATACCGCTCGACCCATCATCTGCATGATATCGAGATCCGAGTACTCTCTCATCTCTCCATTTTGGTACAATTTGACACCCTTGATCACAACCATTTGGGCAGCTTGATGACGGTGAGGAGTTAACATCACTGATAAGAACGGACTTACGCAAATTAACACCAACCGCCAGGGTCTACGGGACAGTGAGAGCAGTAAGTGTAGGCGGGAGAGTTCCATACAGATGTGGAAACTAAAACGCGCAGAGCTTTTCGTGTGTATAATTCTTCCACCGCTCTCCTATCGTCTGTATTTAAGCCGGCGTGATGAACTGCAATTCCCACGGATGCCAGAGCTATCACGTTCTCAGGTTTCGCCAATTACATGCGCCAGCTACGTAGACGCACCAGTCAAGTCGTTATCATGAAACATCTGATTAATACTGCACGAGATGAACAGAGAACCATAAGGAATGGACAAAGCATACCGCGTAGGGGGTGGCCATGGTATATATTTTTTCCCCTTCATTGCCTGTTCATAATCCTTTGCTAATTGTTTGGCTGTATCCACTGTGCCTGTGCGCGGCATCAAGTCAGTAAGCACTCTACGTCGGAGGTTATGGACTCTTGCATACCTTTCCTAGTGGGGCAGAAAACAAGGATCGGGTTGTTGGTTGAGTGCTGCTGTATTACAGGGAATAGACGCAGGTCGAGGGTACGAGCATATGCAAAATCATTCTGGCCTTTGGGCTTGGCCACACCATAGACGAATTTCGTAAGCTTGCAGGGTCGGAATTCTTCACCAAACTGCAAACGCTTGTTAGAAGACTAAAGCAGATGAGGAGGTAAATCAACCTGGAATATTCTAGCAGGCTGGTCACTGCCGTCGCCACTCCCAATCCAACACGCAACATCTTCCACATTTGGGACAGTAGCGGAAATAAGGAGAAATCGGATGCCGGATCCGCGTGCTTTCATGCGAGAAATTATGACTTCCAGAGTGCTTCCTCGTGATTCATTCAGGACGTGGACCTAATACGACATGAATGACCATATACTTTTCTCAGACAATGCAATTGACGTACTTCATCCACCAGGAATAGTTTAACCTGGGACAGTATCCTGGAATGATCAGCCCTAACTTGATTGTCATCGCAAAACTTGCTCCAAGGGAGAGAGAAACGCACCAATTTCTCGTCAAACTGTCCCATTTTTCAGCCTAGTGTGACGTAAACAGATATTCAGAAACAAAATCGGTATAACACCCTTACTGTTGTTACGCTGCGAAGGCGATATGTTAATCAATTCATAAGCAGCACTTTCCCGATACGCACATTATATGTGAACTTTTAGCATCGCCCCAAACTCCTCTTCCCGACAGAAGGGTATCACCAGTCAATTGGCAGCCTAACGGATGTAGAGGTTGGTCAATAATATGACCTTGCACTTGCAAAGTGCTTACATCTAACACCAAGTCCTCCAAATTTTGCAGTCCATTCGTTATACTTCTCGGTGCACAATGCCTGAGCATCTTCGATGAGTTTACATTCGAATCGAGAAAAAAAGCCTCACCTTCGTCGGCGCAACATAAACACACTTGGCAGATCGTGCGTCATTTGCGGTTTGTGTCAACATTCGAATCATGCTTAGCTCGAAAAGCACAGTCTTTCCACTTCCAGTGGGTGCTAACAGGGGTCAAGGAATGATGTACGGTGGCAAGTTACAGAACCAACCACTGATAACCTGTCAAATTTTCAGTGACGAGACCTGATCATTTAGGGGTATAATTACCATATTTTCTTCTGAATGTAGGACCTACAGAAAACCGTGATATTTCATCTCGCCCATGTAAACAAATTCGAACCTGGTCAAAACATGCTGACTGTATCGCGTTGAATACCCCGAACTTGAATGCACCACGGAACCTGTCAGCTTGGATCGACATTTAATGAGAAAATGGACAATGCATCCGTTTTGACGCACGCAATTCGGAAACAGGACGTAGTCGCCATCCGAATCCATTTTGTGCAATATTCCCACTACCAGAGGCGACATGGTACTCAGGGGCGCATTCGCCTCGGCTGGTTGAATTGGGTAACTGAGAAGGATACTGATCCAATATGATTGGGTGATGCAACCCCGGCTCCTCCGAACGACCCAAATGCGCATTATAGCCGGGGTGTGCTGCAGGAAAGGTCGGAGGCAGGAAACGTACGTGTAAATGGAACGAGCACTTACCACATTCCTCGTGTGATGGAGCATGGCTAAACGGTCGAGTTGCCCCGCCGCGATCACCTCCGTCATTGTAAAGTCTCACAGAAGGTACTAACGGAGGGTGGGCGTAACTCGCTCCCCGAAATGCCGGTGGAGATGGAGAGGGGTCTGAGGCAGCATATATTAAGGTATAAGACAGACAAGGCGCATACACTCACCTGTATTGTTCCAACAACCAAGGGATTCGCGATGGATGTGCAAAGCATCCGGTGACTCTGAAGTTGAAGACGAAAACCGCCCATCTTCATAGGGCTGTAAATCGTCATACTGCCTTGGAACCCAATTCCCGAAAGTCCAAGTGTTGTGATCCATGATGGTTGAGAACAAAACGCGTCAGATTCCACCGTAGCCTATGCCCCTGACGGCCAGAACCTGTGCCATGTGACAATTGTCACGGACGCGCAGTCACGTGTGGGCTCACTTGACTCAAAATCGCGTCGAGTTGTGCTACCGGGTCAACCACAAAGATCCAGCGTTTCTTTCTATCTACATATATCCTCTATCCGGAAAGATGGCAGATCGCACGACTAACAATAAGCTTGAGGAGTACATCGAGAAGTAGGTCATCCCCTGATTATGCTAGACCGGAGGGATTGATGACAACCCACAGAATACACTATTCCGACAGATACTCAGACGATCATTATGAATACCGTCACGTCATCTTACCAAAGCCTCTTTTGAAGTTGATACCAAAGGAGCTCTTCGATGAGAAGGAGGGTACACTTCGCCTCCTCACAGAAGCAGAGTGGAGGGGTATTGGTATCACTCAAAGTCTAGGATGGCAACATTACGAAGTTCACGGTCTGACCTGTCCCCTCTCTCGCCTTAAGGATTCTCATTCCGAATTACAGCCCCAGAGCCCCATGTCCTCCTTTTCCGTCGCCCTAAAAACTACGTGCCACCTGCACAACCCCAACCGGCTGTCGTCAAGGCCAACTCCAGAAAGAAATAATACCATCATGCTCAGCATTCAGCCCGTAATGATTTTGTAGTCATCGCATGTTCCGTTGTTTTGTTATTGTTGTCCGTTGCATTCACATTCCCTGTCTCATTCTCTTGTACTCTTTCTTTTCGAACCAACAAATTTTCTCTTATCACTCACGTATTTCGTCGAAAGGCATGGATGTAGTTATCTCCCCTGCAATAGGGAATAAATCGTGACCGTCACTTATCTTTTAACTTCAACTCTAGACTGAGCTTGCTTTGGCAATGGATAGTTATTCCGGATCCGCGTTGAATTCGATTAAAAAGGTTCTTTCAGCATTGCTCTCGAGTGTCGACCACGCGTTTGCACATGATCTTGTCTTGTCGGACAACCTGACATTCTACTTATCTGACTAGAACGGATGGAAAAAGTCCCGTAACGTCCAGAGGTATGATCGTTGGGCAAGGTTGTCGATTACTGCTGTAATTGACGTACTCGAGCGGTGGTATGTCTAGCCTCCCCTGCTTCATTCTGCTTCCGTTCAAGATTTAATCCACTCTGCCAGTGTAATAATCGACTCAGGAAATATCTTATGCGACACCCGAAACGATGCAAGTTACAGATTCCTACATCATGATATTAATTCAACTAAGGCTGTCGTGTTTCCCTCACAGTGTGAGACTGTCCCTTCGTTGCTAATATTCTGGGGGGTGGGTTTACGGTCATTCTCTGCAGACGGCCACTCCTCTCGACTTCCTAACCCACTCAAATCGACAATAGTCGTAAAACACACAGTGCGCGACGTTGGGGCGGTGGATCCCTGAGCAAAACCTAATTCCTTCCGGCGCAAGAGCTTGTAGACGCAAGTGACGATGACCAACAAATCGCAAACAATTACTGAGAGTGCGATCTAATGCATGTACTGAGTGGACAATCTGCGCAAGGTCGACATGACGTACTTCAACATGAGCTGTGATTATCTGAAAGTACGCATCAGGTTCGATCATGAAGACGAAGTGTACGGCACTGATCAGAGAGATCAGGATGCTACTTGAGAACACGGACAATAATAAGATGCGCTGATCTCGAGGTACGCTGCCTTCTCGCACAAGCTGTATGGGCAGTATCACAAGGAGAATATCGGAGGTTGCATCGGCTTGAGGATTGGATTCAGATCTACTTTTGAGATTTGGTGTGTGTCGTGTGAAGAACTTACTAGATAGCTGCGAAGCACCGATGGCAGTCCCCATGCGACAATTAATCGGCTCAAGAGTATACCACCATGTGTCATGCGCACAGTGGTATATCTTTTGAAGGAGCAGTGACAAAAACATGATGATAAACAACGCGGCTGAGACGATCGCCATCTTTCGCAGCTTCCAACCCCTGGGTGCGAGACGGACGATCGAGCAAATAATACTTAATCGCGCCGACCTGAGGGGTACGTCTACATAAGTTCATCCATGAAAGAGGATGATCCACACACCATAAGCAAACCGTGAATGTAATGATCAGAAGCCAGTACGCGATTATGCGCCCTGCGTTGCCCAAGGCTATCAGAGATATGGTTGTGATGAGCGCCCACTTAGGACATACCAGTATGATTCAGTATGAACCATTGAGAGATCTAACAATGGGTCAAAGCTCGGTGTACTACTACAGTACATGTCTGGACATACCAGGCTGATCGTCTCAGCAACCAGGGCTATCCCAGCCCAAAAGTCCTCCCACCAAAGCTGAGACCTCCACGTCCGATACCACAATCGAAAACAGGTTAGCGAGATAGATAGAACGTGGACAGTGGTCACGACAACTAGACTTGAATGAGCATCAATGGCTAAGTTCAAGCATTAGCCCACGTACTCTTCAGGATTACGGGTCCTGCAGGATGTATATCGGTATGAAGGACCATCGGGTTTGGGTCAAACGAAAGGTACTGCCTGAAAACCGGCAGATAATCCAGGTTGCCCTGGGTGGTAATAGTATCTCCCTCAGCCGAGCAAGACTGGTAAATGTATGGTTTGTGTTAGTATATGGGAAACACTTTTTGAAATGAAAGACATTTTTATCACTTTTAAGCGGATGCAACTACAACGGAAAATTAGAACGCGACATCTCGACTACCGTGCACGTATGCTCACCAAGGGATATACCACATCTCTCCAGCTACATGAATTCTCGTATTTATTCACTCCAAAGTAGTAGTGTCATGCCGTGTATATGTGTGTAAGGGGGGATGATAGAGTGAGAGCAACACTGGCCTGAGGCTATATACAGACTACAGCGGCTCGCTGCCAACATATTGCCTGTCATTGCGCCATCAACAATCGTTATATGCATTAACGACAGACACCTGGTCATTTATCTCGATGAAGCTGCAGGATTCACCAGCAGAAAAGGGAGTTTGATAGGATAGCTCGGAACTTGTGAGTGGCAGTAGCGCCAGTTGTCACGGTGTCAATGTTACCGAGTCAGCGGTCGCATCCGTCTTGACTGGGGTCGCCGCATCGGTGGCCGGGCTTATCGATCTCTGTGACCAGATTTCTTCTTTAGTCAGGTTCGACTAGCCCTGAGAACTAGAAGGAGGTGAGAACATGAATGTAAACTCCCATTGAGAAACAAATTTATGATACGGGAAAGTCGACAGTCGGCTCCCGGGCGCTTGCCTTCACTGAAGTGAAGCCTGGGTTCAAGAATCAGCACTTATCGCATCATCTGAGTGCAGGACCGTGGTGGGAATGACGGTGTGTGCGTTCCCGGTACACTGAGACTCGGATTCCGTGCCTTGAATACTCGATATAAGAATGTTTGAAGAATGTGATGATAATCAGCAGGTCGCACGAAAGGGCAAGTTAAACACAGAAATGCTCAGCTCCGAGTCGTCAGGACGATGAAATTTTGACAACTGTCCTCGTATTGTACTGTTAAGCAGGCCAACAAAATTAACACTGCTAAAAAATACAGATAAAGTGAGCGTGTAGTATTATCTCTTCGAAAGAATTCCAACATTTGTTGCAGCTACAACTCAAGGCCTCACACCTGTGAGTCATACGACATTTTCCCTTGCATGCTTGCAGTCTGGGTCAGTCGTATATATGTTAAACAAGTTCTCCAACACGGCAACAAACGCGAGGACGCCGCTGAAACAGTGTAACGATGTACATAGATTTATCTCCGAAGTGACACAAATACGCAACATTTGATCCTGTCAGCTAGAGATTGGGCGCTGGCAGATCATTCCACTCAACGAGAGGTCTGGGTGGATCCGAGATCTGCAATGCTGCTTTGAAGGCCTTCAGTTCTTCAATGGGTGTCACACCGACTGGTAACCCATCAGCGTCTTCACTCGGCACGGGATACTGCTCTATCAATGCAGGAATCTGCTCAATCAGGCCCCGAGCCTCTCCATTGGGTACCCTATCTTCTGTCAGAACCTCCCGCCATGCGTTAATGAATTCTGTTGCAGTAGGGGCCGCTTCACCAAGTTCCTCCCTGACGGCTGCGACATCGAGGACAATGTTGGTTCCCTGGAGGCGAGTTTCGAATGCTTTCATAGCTTCAGTGCTAACCCGAGGGACCTGCGGCTTTTGTGACTGCAGATGAATCGAGAGTTTCGCCCGCTTCTTCGCCGTGGGATGAACGCGCTCGCGGAATAAATCTAAAACCTCCTGTTTCTCCACTTTCTCGAGCAAATCGGCATCGTCGCAGCCTGTGTATCAAGGGACAGGACGTTTATACGCGTGTAGAAAATGTGCTTGTCGTACTCACCTCGCAGGAAGTCGAGATATCCCGAATCAATCTGTGACCAGTATCGTGACACCTCCTCCACTAGGTTCTTCGCAGGTTCTTTCCATCTCTGTTGCAAGCCACTCTTGAAGTCATAAAATTCCCCAGAGTCCATCTCCCGAATCTTTTGGTCCATGGTGTCTAGGAATGCTTCTACACGTTCTTCGAGGTAATTAGATTTCCGCTCGCTCTGCACAACGATACGAAGACCAAGTTGCGAGTCCCCAGGAAGATTCCACCGTGAACACGAAACAACGTATCCTAACTGCTCTTTGGTTCGAAGAGCATTAAATGCAGGTTCTGACATTATTTGTGCAAGAAGTGAACCGACTACCCTTTGCCGCGGATCCGTCAATTGACCAAGGTGAAGGAAGTATGACAGCGCAGAATTAAGTTCATTTGGGTTGGGTACCAGGGTAGTCCATGTGTAGTTGCACCCTACCTTGATGTCACACAGATCCATGAAGGAGGTAAGAAGAAGTCATACCTTCAGGGAGAATGAGGGAGAGATCTGTGGGTATTGACGACAGCGGCTTTGAACGAAGGATGTACTCAACATCCCTTGACAACGCGATGGCTTGCTAGATAAAGTTCATTAATTATCATGAATGATGTTATACAATGAGTGCATACATCCTTGTACAAGTTGCCCAGCGCAAGCATCCGAATATTGACGTTCGCGAGCAGCCGCGCGGTGTGAGACTTCACTTCTTCTGTAGTGATGCCTAGTGATTCACAAGACTCATGGACTAAACTTCGCTGTTAACATGAAACAAGCCCACCAGAGACTTCTTGTAGCTGCTCCTCGACTGTCCATGCACCGTGCGTGAGGATATGTCGCGCGTAATAGTTCGAAAGCTGGTAGCTTTGAGACATAAAAAAGTTTTCCCATTGACGCCTAAGCTAAACCGGATATATTAGCCTCGCAGACAGTGATGAAGGAAGATCCCGTTTACTTTCTCTTTCATGACCTCCAACCGGTCTGGACATACTTGCAAATTCCTGACTGCCTCGACAATACGCCGAGTGAAGTCAGGCAACTTATCATTGTACCCTTTAACAGACATTGCAACACCGAGACTGTGTGCACCCAAGTTATACGTAAGGCCAGCTAAATCCGCATCATACGTATATTCTGTAAGCGAGTCATCGACAAGATCTGAGAAAAGGCTGCACATGGTTCAAGGCCATATCACGAGAATATACAGACCACCTCTCACCGTGTTAACACTCCAGCACGCGGGGTATTATTTGCAATGGGGCTGAAATAGGACTCAATGATTTTGTGGCATCGCTTGAATTGTCTTGACGTTACCTGCGGATTTCGATGACCACACTTGCCTTTGGGAGCCAGAACTGGTCATCCTTTTTATACCAAACTTGTGATATCCCAGTTTCGTGGATGAGATGAGGTCGCCTTTGAGGCTTTTGATGTAATGTCAGCAACAAATCATCGCGCATGGCATAGCATCGTACCTCGGAGATATCACGTTTCTCAACGTCAAGGTTGGTTGGTATGAATTCATTCCTGTTGGGAAGATGCAGTTCTTGAATATCCTTAGGAGCTTGTGCCTTGTCGTAAGATGTATCAATCGATTCACTGTTACGAAAATCCTGGTTCACATACCTGAGCCAAAAATTCGCTGTCCCATCGCTCGACGGTGTAACCCGTACCGTACCATTTTTCACTCTCCCATTGCAATGTTCCTGAAATACGCTCGTGTTCTTCTTTCCTAGCCATCAATACCACACGGCCTGTGTCTATCTGTATATCTTTGAGTGCGTCTCGCACCTCCTGCAAACCTGCCTCATCTTCCCACTCAGAGATCAGCACGGGAGCAGAAAGAGCTTTCTCAGTAGGGACCGGCCATGCCATTTTTTCGGTGATAGAAACCGCATACGCTTCCGCTGCACGCTTTTCTGCGAACTCGAAATGTATTCTTGACATCGTCGCTACTTCAGACTGGTACCAAGGAGCAATTTGAGAGGATCGCAGGATAGAGAGATATTCGAACGTGGCCAGGACAACAGAACGATAGTTGTCTACGAAACGACATGAGCGTCGAATGTCTGTTGCAAAGACAAACGAAGGCATACCAAAACCTTCTCTCGTCAGGTACATGGTAGATTTAATCATAGCAAAACCACGTCCGAGGGCCTGAGGAGCTGCATTTAAGGATGTGATCCATCCTTTACCTTTGAGATAGGAATGTAAAGATCCAGGACCTTCATGCCCAAGAAAGTGGGACAAGAGATGCCCAGGTTTGTACTTCCAAAGTGGTGGTTGCCAGGCGAGAGGGAAAGATATCTCGACTGCATGGAAAGACATGATTGTCTGGACGCGCACAAGAGTCTAGAAAGAAACAAGCTCTTTGAAAAATTTCAATGTGATGTTCAACGGACTCACACCCATCTCATTGGGCCCAAACGGATGGTCATTAATGATCGGGGGTGGGTCTTGGCAATGCTTTAGGACAGGCGAAAAGTGACGAGAAACCATATTGGAAAGTTCATCCAGTGACTCTGTTGATCGAAATTGACACCGAAAAACAGACAAATGCCATCGACTTTGACATACCTTTACCAATCACGCAGAGATTCATCCGACTTGCGCAGTATTCCTTACTCCACCACTCGACCAACCTACGGCGTGTTTCACGACCCACCGAGCCCCCATCTGGCTCAGCTTCACTTGAGGCCGACCCAGAGGATGGAGTTGGTGAAGGCACCCTCGACGACACCGGAAAAAATGCCGCAGTGCCAGTTACGTCAATGTGTCCATTTGCATTGCCATTGATAAGTAATTTTCCCTTGGCTTTCCTCTCCTTCCCAGCTGCACTCAGGGTCTCGCGGTTTCCTGTGCCGAATTTGCTCCAAGGGTGACCATGCTTCGTGAGAGTTTTGTTAAGCTGGAAAATTCGCCAAGGGTCTGCCTGGTGATTTTTCTTATGTTCTGAGTCGACAGCATTGAGCTCCCGAGCGGTACAGGATGGTGCAAAAAGGGGGCTGTGGAAGAAACCCGCAAATCTCTCGATAGCACCCAAGAGGGCAGTAGGGGCCACACGGAAGTGATAATTGGTATTCGATGATGAAGTGTACGCGTTTGAAGCGCCATTATTCTTGGAAAGATACTGGATACCAGAGGCTTCAGTAGGTGTGGATGACATTTAGGAAAGCAACATACCTCGGAATACTCATTCTCTTTGGGAAATTGTTGTGTACCCTAAAAGTGGCCTTAGAAGAGACACGGTGCCACAACGATCGGTCTGCATACCATAAATAACAAGTGCTCGCAGAAGTGAGCCAGACCTGGCATGTCGACCTAGGGAAGGCAATGACATGAGAATACGTCTAGAGAACGAAACGGAGTAGAAGCCGCCAATAATGTGTTACTGACAGGATCAGAGAGGTGGCCAACGGCAACATCGAGACTCGCCGCGGCATTTTCTGTGTGCGGGTCGTGCACCAACATAGCAGTAAGATCGTTGTTAAGGCGTATGACTCTATACTGCCTCTGATCGAGCTGGGATTTCTCTATAGACTTTGTGAAGACCGAGTACGACGGAATTGAGTCATGTTGTGGAATGGTTGTCCAATCTGTGGTAGCCATGGCAAGATTACGATGGACTGCGACTGACGGGTGGTTTGGTAGACGGGACGAGCGATGCGCTGCAAGACGGAGAAAAGCGGGACGAAGCACGCAAAGACTAAAGGGCAATGCTTAAGTACTTATCTTCACCATGACGTTCTCAGACCGAGTACCCACCCAGTCATTCCCAGCCACGTGCCAAGAAGTTATTGTTGTGGTCGTCGTCGTCGTCGTCGTCGTCGCCGTCGACAAGCTCGGTTTGATTGAATTTTGGACAGGGCCCTGAGAATTATGCGTTGTGGTAGTCTGCCGATTGGAGCGAGTCACGGCTTGGACAAGCGCGTCCACGGTCGTACGCCTTGCTCACTGACTGATCCGCTTTTTGACCGCGCCGTTCTCGAAGCGCTGAACGGCGTTCCCTTGTTCCCGTTCATATAACCACCCCCCAACAACGTCGATCAACATTCAATAATGCACACTCCCTCCCAGTCACGTCACAAACGCGCCCCGAGTCCACCGCTTTCTGTCGCTGGCTCATCACAGTCCACCACGACATCACAACCAAAACTCAACATTGTAACTCGCCTTGCCCTCGAAGGAAAGGCAAAACAAGGTGACGATGGCGCCACAGTCCGAATGTATCTCAAGGTGTGACAACTATGTTCTATACCGCTCCTTTTTCTTTTACTCTCCCGTAGCTCTCCATCCCGATAGATAGCGTTTCTCCGGGCTCAACCGTCCCATTATTTCCAGGTACGACCCTGTCGGGCATTTCTTATTCAAGCATATCTAATTACACGCTTCAGAGGAGAACTTGAAATTACTCTCAGCCCAAGTACATCCCCTTGACATCCACTCTTCCCCCTACAACTTTTCATCCGCCTCCTTCCCCAACCTCAACAATGCAGCTCGCGCTCTTCACTTACCCCCACTCTCACAAAAGTCGTATCTCTCCGTCTTCGGTGTACCAGCATCCGCCTCAACTACCGTGCACTCTGGCCGTACCTCCTCTTCAACCGCATCTTCCGCCACCCCCAACACACTCCCACTGGATGAAAAGTATACCGGTCACATCATTGTCAGCGGATACAGTATCTCCTATATTCTTCCAAAGGAATTTCCTCCTCGCTTTAATGGAGGGGACAGCGCATTGCATATTTCTACCTTCTCTGTCACTCAGAAGAGACGAGCTTCTGTCAGCGAACGGAACAACGTGCATTTCATGGCTGCTTTAGAACTCTGGATCCCTTACGTCTCGCGTCCTCCAAAGGCGCCTTTCCTGGTAGGTACTGTTCACCATCTCTGTGTGCTCCAATATCATGGTCTGGTAGATTGCTATCCCCGTTCCGCGATGCCTATCCAATAGCATCAAATTGCGCATATATCCACCAGCCACAGCAAGTACGTCTTCATCTATGGCTTCGCTTTCCTCCGCGGACGAAGATCCCGGTGCTTGGGAGTTAGCCTCTGAACCCTATGTCGCACGCAATATCTCCCGCTCAGGATCATCTGCTGACATGGCAGACGACGAGTCGTCTGACTCATCAACGTACACGGACGGGTGCTCTGGAGGCATCCTTGTACAAGGAACATTCCCATCAACTGAACGCCTGCGCGTACGCTGGGCACAGCCTACCAAAAACATACCCAACAGCGATGGTCGGCGACGCGTTGGTGTGAAGGAGGTTCAAGGGGAAATGACCGCCGTAGTTCTAGGCAAGGCTCAGGATCCGTCCAGCGGTCGTGAGGGCATCCTGATGCGCTTGGAATACAAAGGAACCTGCAAGGGCATCTGGTTCCCTGGTGTGGCCACGATGCTCGGGATGGACATTGGGCTTGAGGTTAAAGGTGCTGATGTAGTCTGGCCACCTAGAGAGGATGCAGGGTGGACTGTCACTGGTGGTACTGGTTACACCGGTTTCGACGTTGGCCCACCTCCTACTCCCGTATCCAGACAACTCTCGCTCGAGTCCCCCACTGGCATGTCCACTAGTAGCATGCTATATACCCCCCCAATAGCTATTCCACAGGAGTATTCTTCTTCGACATCCTCTTTACTGCGCGCTCCCCTGCCTAATGATCATCTTCCCGACTACACGTTCGAAGGTTCTCCGACTTCTCTGACACCCTCCGTTACACTATCCTCTGTCAGCTCTCTTCCCCCCGTATCCGAAGGGCGCAGCCGTGCCTCTTCGGATGCTGTTGCCTCCTGTCGATCACCGGCAGTTCCTATCACAATTCATATCAACATGAATGACATTATCCCGCCCTCAAAAAATGTCTTCACCTTCTCTATTACAGGCATTGTCCTTATCCTCTCGCGACATCGTCCTCACATCACGAATGGGCACGGCTCGGATACTGATTCGGATACCAACCCCATCGTCTTGCCACGTTTTTGCGTCCTCGCTGCCGATTCGGAAACAGTTTCAACGATCATTAGAAACGAAAGCGAAGGTGGCATTGTTGAGGTCTACTACATTTCTGGAGATCTACGGAACGCTCAGACAAGAAAGACAGTGTTACAACGCAATGGGATAAACCGATGCGGCAATGACGGTGCACGGATAGCACTTCGTCCCATCTCGCGTACAGTTATCTCGCAACGGACTGGAGATCAGGTCACGGATAATGTGCAACTCTCGCCCCGGCACAGTCCACTCAACGGGAACAAAGCTGCACTTAGCGCTCTGCCATTGGCTCCCATTCATGGCGGATTGATCAAACGAAAACGTGATGGCCCACTAATGATCTCCTCTGTTAATGTCATCGTGACCCCATTGCTTCTTGATGGAGCCAGCTACCCAGATGCTCACGCTGTTCGTGTGCATATGCACGCTCCATCTGATCCAGACTCAGATTGGCTTGAGTTCGGCCTCGCCGAAGTAGCATCCTTATCATTTGAAGGAGAGGGACGGCAATATCAAGTTGACATTGTCAGCGTGAGCGTTGGCGGTGTCCCCGTGCGCTTCGAGAGTACTAGGTTTGCTGAGCGAAACAATAGGCCTGCGATTGACCTCGTACCATCCTACGACGAGAAGACGCGGAATAATTGGATCACCTGGGTCAAAATACATGGTATTGAGCAAGGAGGCTTGGTTACAGTGGACTACGTCGCCCGCAAGATTAAAAATTCCAAGGCCTTGAAGAGAAACACCAAAGGAAAGGCGAACTTCGATGTGTTGATTCCAACTTTTGCACTCCCTGTCGGTCGGCTGGAAGTGACGGTGGAGACCTACTTAGGTGCGTGTTGGATCCTGTCACCCACAGAATAGAGTGCACTAAATATTGATCTAGAGGTGCTGACATTGCAGTCAAACTTTGCTCACCAGCAAAAGTCCCAAGACGGCTACAGACTCTTGCATTACTCGTTGGATCGATTTTTTACGCCCACACTATCTCTGGCTGTCAAACAACGTAATTCCCATATTCGCATGGGATGGTTGTCGCTGGGGAAATTTTTCCTTTTATTTCTCTGGATCTCTCCCGCCGTTCTTGTCTCCCTGCTTCTGATCAATCTCGGCACGGAGATCAAGTATATGCGGCAATCTCTCGATCGTTTCAATGTTGTTCGTGGCTCTGATCATGGCGAGCTCCCAGCCCCTTCGACTGAAACAATGTTCATCACGACTACCATCCTCTCATCGTCGCCAAGCACAGCAATGGAGACTGACGATGTGAACAGTCAGACCACAATCGCTCCGTTCACATCAAGCGTGTCAATCATGACAACGGCATCCATTGACCCGACGCCTTCCACCTCGAGTTTACGCACCGGTGATCAATCTCAGACTCAAACTGTCACAGTTACGTTCACATCAATACCCACACCATCTTCCTCCCCGCGTCTTAGTGAGAACTCTCTTATCCCGATTCCCGCATTACCATTTGAGTGGTCAAAAATTCAAATAGACTTGCCCCCAGCTGCTCGGAAGACTGTTGATAGGGTCGTAGGGGGCTTGGGCATCGTTTGGCAGATGTTCAGGAAAGCATACCATTACCCACTAGACCCACCATAGTAACTGCCGCAGTCCGTGTACGATTGCTATGATTGCTTTTTGTTGATGTATCTATAGCACCTATGATACCTATTTTTCTTGAAACAACACAGGTCACCCTTTGATCGAGATATACATATAGACCCAGATATGTAGACCCACGCCCGCATGTGAATAACTCTACAGCAACACAAGTTTCTTCCATTTGGCATCGTCCAAGGCAGTGCTCTTGATTCTAATCCACAGGCTTGTCAAATAATGTTAATAAGAAGAAATGACATAGAATTAAGAGAGGACAATTGTGGCCGTGGGAACTCAAAACGGAAAGCGATAACCGTGGTAATTTATTACCATTCCTGGATAACAAAGTTCAGCTGTGCGTTGTTGAATGCTGTTGGACCGATTCAGCTTGCTCTGTTCCAAACATGACCGCTCGACAAGCTACTGGTAATGGTCATGGATCTGAACACGAACGATTGCCATTGTTGCTACATGAATAATAACTTAGGGCGCTCTGCACACTAAATAAGACTACAAGGTAAGTACGATGCTAATTGCTACACAAGAATCGATTAATAAATATATGTCCAGTTTGCGAGGGATAAGGATAAAAATCTGAGTTTGGTGGGTGTTGCAATTAATGTTGGTGAGTTATAATAGTACGCCTTCTCGCTTGCCAATATCAATTCTTCAGGACCGCCCGCGCAGTCGCATCTCTCCCGGCCTTGAGTAGCAGCGAGAGCTCGTTCCCTCCCGTCCCAGTCACGGGTCCAGACTTGGCTGCTTCTCTTTGCATCCGTTCTGCCATCGCAAACATGGGACAGCCCACCGGTGGCTTCGTGGACCGCGACATTGTTACGACGTACAGGCATGCGATGCGCATGTGAGAATCCCTGAGTTTCTTCAGCGCTGCGACAGCAGTGTTATACGCCTCTCTGAT